>WOXC01010852.1:740000-846859 GCA_011680675.1 Gymnobelideus leadbeateri
CTTCACATATAGCTTTGATGAAATCCTTTGGCTATTTCTAGTTCTCAGCTCTTTAAGCCCCAGCATTTATGCCTGTTCTCCACTGCCCCTTGAGAGACCAGCCAGTTTATCCCATCCCTTCCCTCTCCAGCCTATTTTAGGGCAGCCTGGCCCTTTAAGCCACCCACTGTGAATGAGGTTCCCAGTCCTGGGGGAGGTGGAAGCTTCCAAATGGAAACACAGAGTTACATTCTGCACAAAATGAGGAGAATCTTCACCAGCTTCTCTAGAGACCCAAGTCTTCCCATATCCGTGTGGCCTTGGGGAATTCATCTCAGGAAACAAAAAGCAACGCAAAAAAACGAACACAAAAGACGGGAATGGGAGGCACACCCTGCCCCCACTTCCATCCAGGAGCCCCCAAAACTAGCTAAGAACTTCGGACCGACCTGGGAGGGCATGCCGCAAACTGAGCTCCGCGAACAGTTTTGTATGGAGGGGTTTCCATGCCGATGAGAGTGAAGATGGAGACACTACAATGTGGTCAAACAGGGAGCCCACAATCTAGTCTAGGGGAGAAGCTAAAGCAGCGACGTAACCTCTAATACCAGTTAAACTATTAAGGGCAAAGCAGGGGTCCAAAGAAAGCGGGAGGGAGATATGCAGGCGGTAGGACTACCGACTCCCAAAGCGCCTAAGCGCGTCCGATGGCGTCCGATGGCGAGCTCAAAAGGCCTCCCCAGACAGCCCTAAAGAGGGGCATCCCCTCCGAGACGTGCTCTGCGCCCCCTAATCCGTCACACGCCTCCTGGAAAGGGACCGAGCCCCGGCTCGGGGGGCGTGGCCGCCTGGCACAGGCTGCCCCGACAGCTGCCCGGGCGTCGGGATTGCCAGCCCCTCGCGCGCCCCTGAGCCCCGCTCCTCCAGCGCTTCAGCCTTCGGTGCCCCGGCTGAAAGCCCAATCCGGTCCCAGGCGACCCCTGCCCACGCAGCCAGCGCCCGCGCACTACCTGTCATAACTCCAGCGGCTATAAGACAGGGTCCGATTGCTGCTCCGGCCGTCACCGCCGCCGCCGGCGCCGGCGCCCTCCATCCCCAGCCCCGCGTGGGCTCCCGCCATGCGCCCTTTCGGTCCCCACGCTACCCAGGGTGGCAGGTTGGCTGGGCTTGACAGCGCAGCGCGGGATAAAGGCGCCCCCCCTCCCCCCTCCCCCTCGGGGCTCTAGCTGCCCCCCCCACCCCCGGGGCTGCGGACTGTACCATTTACTTCAGAGGGGGAGGATTACCCCAGCTTCTCCGCGCTTAGCCATTGGCAAGGCCTGCGTGGGGTGGACAGGTAGGTGACCCCGGGGACAGAGCCTTGGCTAGGGTTCCTGACCTGTGTGTTGGGGGGGTGAGCTGACCCCAGGGGCCTTTATTTTTATAGAGAAGGCAACTGGTGCAGTGAAGTCTGATTAGGGATTTTGAATTAGGAAAACCTGAATCCCAATTTTGGCCTGGACACCTACTAGCTAGCTGTGTGACCGCCAACTGATCACTCAACCTCTCTGAGGCTTTGTTCATTCATAAAGGGGGGGGGGGGCGGGTATCAGGATAGCATCTACCCCCACAGGGTTGCTGAGAGGGTCAGATGAGGATAAGCCACTAGCTAGAATTTCTGTCCCCGTTTTTTTTTTTTAAACTGTATTGGTGCCTCTTGTTTTCACATTCATTTCCAAATATGAGCCTTCTCCCTTGCCCTCCCGGCGAGCCATCCCTTGTAACATTAAAGATTAAAACCGGACAGTGCTGAAATTTCTGGGGCTGGGAAGTAGAATGCAAGACAGCAGGAGCAGGGACGGTGCTGGCAGGGCCCTGGAGCTGCCCGTTCTAGGCACAAACCCCCTCCCAAAGTACCTATCCCCCCACCTTTTTGCCACCATCCCTAGGAACCCTAAATGCTTGCCCCTGTCCTCTCTCCACTTCTGCCCAGTTTACTGTAGAAATCTGAACCCAACACGCAGCCCATTCCCCAAGGCACCGTGACCTTGGGATAGTTCATTTCCGTTCTCTGAGTCACTATAAAATGAGGGGCTTGGAGTAGATGCTCCCGGAGGTACCTTGGAGGGGAGGGATATCTCGTGATTCTCTCTTCTCCAAACGATTACTCTTTCTCAGTCCTTACCCTGACCTCATTTGGAAGATAGCCTTCCGAACTAGCCCAGGTGTGAACTTGGTCCCCAGCTCACCAGACCATCAGTGTTCAGGTCCCTTGCACAGAATCACTAATCCAATCCAGTCAAGTATCTGTGGAGGACCTCCTGCAGTCTTTGACCTGTCCGAAGGATAGGGATCAAGGAGGAACTGTTCTTAAAGGGTTAATTACACTTGAAAATCTGGTTCACTTTCCATCTCCAGCTCTGAGATTTGAGCACCCTAGAGGCAACTGAATATTTCACAATCATCTCAATTTTCAAGCAATGCCTCAGACCTGTACAGCAAGCAAAAATTCTTCCAAGTCACTGGTTTGGACGTTTGCCTTTAATCTTGCCATATCTCCTTGCGGTCATTACAGGAAACTGCCAGTTAAGATCTGTGGAAGTATTGACAGAACCCTTGGGTGGGGGTCAAGGACTTTGGGTGTGGGTTGCCACCAACCAGCCAGGGTGACTGATGATCGATTACTTCCCCTTTCTAAGGCCTCACTTCATCTGCAAAATGACAAGGTTCGACTAAATGATCTCTAAGGGATAATAAAAGCACCTACCTCCCAGGGTTGTTGTGAGGACAAAAAAAGATATTTGTAATGTACAACAAGATATTTTTAAACCTTTTTTGTTTGCTTTTTTGAGGAGGGAAGGCAGGGCAATTGGGGTTAAGTGACTTGCCCAAGGTCACATGGCTGGTAAGTGTTAAGTGTCTCAGGCCAGATTTGAACTCAGGTCCTCCTGACTCTAGGGCTCTATTCACTGCACCACCTAGCCACTGCAATTTTCAAACTTTAAAGCCCCATAAAAATACTAGCTTTCTAAGGCCCTTCCAGGTCTAATAATTCCATGATTCACCCCTCTTGAGACTTCAGTTTTCTCTGCTACAAAAGTGAGGATGGATAGAAAGTCTTTCAAGGCTTCTTTCAACTCTAAAATTCTATAATGTGAGACTTTGGACAAGTTCCTCTATCTGAAAAGTGAGAGAATTGGACTAGATAACTTCCAGTTCTCTTCTTTAAAGGAGTTGTACTATTTTTAATAGAAAGAAAAAAATCTATTGTCCCATTTTCATATTCTTGGTACTTGAACTTTGAATATCCACATACTCACCACAAGCCAAATTTTCTGGGTCACCAGGAGGGAGAAGGAGAAGGAAGGAAAGTTGAGAGCACCCTTGGAGTGATTAGGAACACTTGGCCTAATATTGGCAAATTGTGGCCAGGTTAAATAGCATGGTCCTGGGCAAATCTCTCAAACTCTCAGAGCATCAGTTTCCACATGTGTAAAACAGGGGTGAGAACAACTTTACCTACCCCTAAGGTGGTAGAATCAAATGAGATCACATATCTAAAAGTGCTTTGTAAATTTTTAAATGCCATGTAAATATTAGCTGTTGTTATTAATTCAAGAAGCCAAAGTGGACAGCCATTCAGAGTCTGGTTTTCACTTGTGTGGAAACAAAGTCTTCCTAAATGAATGAAAAATAAAGCATTTATCAAGGGTGCACTATGTGCTAGGCCCTGTGCTGAGCTCTGGGGATACAAATATAATCACAAACTAAACAATCCCAGCCCTCAAGGAGCTTACATTCTACTGGGAAAGGAGAGATTTTAAAATGCATGGGCTTGGGGCAGCTAGGTGGTTCAGTGAATAGAGCAATGGCCCTAGAGTCAGGACCTGAGTTCAAATCCAGACTCAGACAGTTAACACTTATCAGCTGTGTGACCTTGGGCAAGTCACTTAACCCCAACTGCCCCTATGAAAAGCAATCAATCAATAAATAAAGTGAGTGGACTTTATAAACATGGGGGAAGGGAAAGGAATATGCATTTATCCAGCACATTCTATCTATCAGGCACTGTGTTAAGGGCTTTTTTTTTTTTTTAAACAAATATCCCATTTGATCCTCACAACTTTGGGAGGTAGGTGATATTATCATCCCTATTTGGCAGTTGAGGAAACCAAGACATAAAATGAAGGGTTTAGACTGGATGACTTCTAAGGACCCTTTCAACTCTTAAATTGGTGATTCTGTGATCTCTAGGGTAGTCAGTAAAAGTATTATTATGCTGGGGAGGCTGAGGCTAGTACACAACCTGAATTCAGGAGTTTTGAAATTGCATCAAAGCTAACGCCAGTGGAAGCACCAATATGAAGGCCTCGAGGCTGCCTAAAGAAGGGTGATCTAGGACAGTTCAGGCCCATGAATGGCCAGTGCACTTCCTGCCTGGGTGAAATAGAAAGACCCAGCCTTTAAAAAAAATTATAACAACTATCTATTATTATCCTCATTTTTACCAAAAAGGAAAACAAGATCAAAGAAGACCCTTGACTCCAAAAATGAGTGTTCTTCCCAATATACTGGAGCTCCACTGACTCCTGGGAAGCAGGTGAACAGCATCAGGGAAAAGGGAGACATTGGCACAGTTATGGGAGCTAGTTCAAATCATCGATGAGTGGTGTGCCTAGGAACTCTCTGAGAGGTTGTCACCCTCTGATTTCCTTAAAGAAAAGGAAAAGGAGCTAGAGCCAAGATAGGAGTTGTACCTGAAGGAGGTGGGGAGCCTTGGCTTCAAGAGAAAGTCTTAGGAAATTAGCCACTGGCTGCTTCATTGGAAGAAAGCTGAAGTGTCTTCCATTCACAAACATCACAGAATCAAAAAAATGGAAGGGCCCTCAGAGGCCATCTGTCCCAACCTGTACCTGAACAAGAACCATGCCCCAAAATGGTCTTCCAAACTTTTTTTGAAGACCTGGAGGGAGAAGGAACCACCTCCTGAGGAAGCTAATTCCACTCCTGGATAGCTGTTAGGAAGTTTACCTCAGATTACCTCTCTGTTAACCTTCCCACCAGAGTCAAACAAAATAAATCTAATCCAACTTACAAACACCTGTCCTTCAAATACTTGATGATAAATATCACCCTCCAACTTCTCTCTTATCCAAGATAAACTTTCCCAATTCCTTCAACCAATCTAGGTCCTTCACCATCCTCCTGTGCTGTTTCAGCTTATCAATGTGTTTCCTAAGGGCAGCTCCCAAACCTGAACAGTCTAGGTTCTATCTGGCAAGGGACAAAGTACAGTAGGAATGTCAGGTCTCTAGTCCTGGACACTAAGCCTACCCTTGAGGCTCCCTAACATCTCATTATGATTTTTGGCTGGGATTTCACACTGCTAACTTCCCAGATCTTTTTCAGCTGAACTACTACTGTCAAGTCACTTCACTCTTGCACTTCTGAAGTCCCTTGGGTGACTCTGGCCAAATTACTTAACCCTGTTTACCTCAGTTTCTTCATCCATAAAATGAGCTGGAAAAGGAAACGGCAAACTCTGGCCAGTATCTTTGCCAAGAAAACCCCAAATGGAGTCATGAAGAGTTGGATACACCTAAACAACAAAAAACCCCAAGTGAGAGAGGCAGCTAGAAAAAGAGCTGCCTTTGGAGCTAAGACTTGGAATCCCGTCTCTAACACATACTGGTTCTGTGAAGCTCAGAAAGTCACTGTCAGTGTCCCACACAACCCTCTAGGACTATAAGTAGCAGAGAAGGGGACGCCCGACATTAGCAGAGGGAGTTTCCTCATCCAGGAATTCCCTATATTAATGAAATCAAAAGTCAAGTTCCTATCCCTAATCCTATGTATAAGGCTTAGCATTTATTCCTATTAAATTCCATCTCATTGGATTCACCCCAATATTCTGCCCTGTTGAAATACCTTTGAATCCTGACAATCCCCCAGTCTATTAGCTATTCCACTTGGCTTTTTATCCTCTCATTGATAATAATCTTAAACATCGAAGGACCAACTGCTGATCCCCGGGGTCACTCCACTAGAGACCCACCCACCCCCAACCCCCGCCCTATTCCAAGTTCATGTTCCATCTGAGTCCAGCCATTCAACCAACTCAAATCCATGGAACTTCCACTGTCTCCTAGTCTGCACCTCTCCATTTTGTCCACAAAAGCAGGATGAGACACTTTGTCAAAGATCGGCTAAAATCTAAGGAAATGATTGCTCACAGCATCGATCTCTTGTCCTAGTAATGTCATCCGAAAAGGAAATGAGCTTAGTCTGTCATAACCCATTCTTGATAACAATTAGTATTTATGTAGCACTTTAAGGTTTACAAAATGCTTTACAAATATTTTCTCATTTGATCCTCAAAACAACCCTGGGAGGTAGGTGCTATTATCTTCATTTTGCAGATGAGGAGACTGAGGCAGAGGTTAAGTGACTTACCCAGGATCACACAGTTAGTGTCTGAGATTAGATTTGAACTCAGGGCTTCCTGACTCGAGCCCCAACACCATTCACCACTGCACCACCTACATGCATACATATTTTATATCTGGGCCTCAGTTTGCGATAAAATAAAATGATAATGATGCTTATGCTATACTCTACAGGTTTTGTTTTTTGTCTGTTTGTTTTGGTCAGGATCAAATAATGTATGTGAATATGGTATGGCATGATATAGAAATGTTATGTGTCTTATTTCCCCCAAAGGGTGTTTTATTTGGGGTTTTGAGGTGAGTTTTAACCTATTAGGACTTCCTTTATTATTGGTGTCAGAATGTGAAGAGATCTCAAAATTCACTTAGTCCAATGCATCCCCTCTGCAATGCACCTCACAATCACAATAATTGCTCATCACAGCTAGCTTTATATATTGCTTTAAGGCTTGTAGGGCACTTGACATTTATTATCTCATTTGAACCTTATGTCAGTCCTTCAAAGTAGGGGCTATTATCATCCCCATTTTACAGATGAAGAAACTGAGGCAGACGGGCAAGTTATTCACCTAGTCTCCTTGTGACCACTAGAACTCATGTCTTCCAGGCTCCAAATCTTAAAAACTATCTGCAATGCTACCATCTGCCTATGTCTCTCATCCTGTTTTTGTGGACAAAACAGAGAGATGCATGTTTGATGCAATCATGAAGATCTATAGATTTAGAATAATCACTTAGTTTTCAGAGGGGAAGCCCATTCCATTTCTTCAAATTGTGAAGACTATAGAGGTAATTAGCTGCTTCAGCCAGAAAGCTGCAGGTGCTGAGGGAAAAGTTCAGGATGAGACCACAGGATTTAGGAAGTTTGGAAGACAGGAACAAGGTGAAGAGGGTATTTTTCTCCCCTGTGATAGGACAATATGAACCCAAAGCAGTTTGCCTTAAACCAAAAAGTTCATTGTTGTAGCCAGGTGAGGTAACTTTGAATAGACCCAGAGTAGGGGTATGGACTAAAAGGAAAGTTGCACCTAGGACTGTCCAGTGGAAGGAAAAAGGCAGGGTCTAGAAGAGTAGCCACTCCCATTGACCAGTAAGTAAAAGTGTTTCTTTCACCTCTAACCTCCAAAGCTTTGCTGACACCTGCTGGTTACAGTTTCCTCAGGCAATTCAGTAACTTATCAAGCCTCCCATGTGCCGGCATTGTGGTAGCACTGGGAATATGAAAAATCAAAAAACAACAAAACAAAAACAGTCCTTTACTTCAAGGGGCTTACATTCTACTCTCCTCACAAGAATATGTAAGCTTATACATGGACTATCTGTATTCTCTACTTAGTGCTTAGAAAGTAAAGTCCCACTTTCCTAGGCAAGACTCAAAAGAAGTTTGTTACTTTTAAAGCTCTGGAAAGCTGTCACATGTGACAAGAACTAGATTAGTTCTACTTGGTTCTCAAAGGCAAACCTAGGAGCAATGATGGGAGTTGCAAGACTTAAGATAATTGTAAAGAAATCCTTCCTAACACTTAGAGCCATCCACAAACAAAATGGGCTGCCTAGGGAAATGGTGAGTTCCCCATATTTGGAATCCTTCAAATGAAGTCTACATAAACAAAGTCAAGTGTGCCGTGGACAATATTCCTGCTTATGTATGGACTGGCTTAGATGTCTTCTGAAAACCCTTCTAAAACTGAGATTTTATGCTTTCTTTTATGCTATCCTTCACCCCAGTTGTATTAATACTAGCGATTCAAAATGCTTAAGGGACTTGGCTCAGACGTCCTTCTCACCTGTGCATCTAGTCTGGGGAGGAACATTGGATGCTGCTCCTGGTCATTACAATGAAGAGAGGAGAGCCCTCGTAAAGCAAACACAATCCCCTTCTCACACTGTTAAGGAGGGACAGATAGCAATGACATAAGGAAAAGGACTAACCTCCTGAGCCTTAGACATCCCCTGTCAAAACCCACCTACTTCCAAGTGAGAACCAAATGAGATAATGGGTGGGAAAACGTTGTAATGGATGTAAAATTTAGAGCTCTTAAGAGCGACTGTTAGGGGAGGAACTGAAACGGGCCCTCAAAGATATATGGAAGCCCCAGATGAGAAAACTCCCAGTCCTAATGTAGGTCTCCATCTTCTCTGTAATTTATAGTCTTGGAGTATTGCTGAGAATCAAGGGATTAAGTGATTTAGCCCAGGTCACAGGAGAACCACGCAGAGCAAAGACCTGAACCCAGATCTTCCTGGTGCCAAGGCCAGCATTCCATCCACTACAGGACGCTACTGATGCCATCCCTTCTAAGGTTATCTTCCATCTCCTCTATATTTATCTTATATAGTCTGGTTTATGTATGTTGAGTTTCCCATTAGAATGTAAATTCCTTCAGGGCAGACTTGTTTTGTACTTTCTTCTTCTATCAACCAGTGCTCCATACAGCCTAACACATGGTAAGCATTTAATAAGTACTTGTTCATTTAGTCCCTGGGTGTATCTTGATGGACTCCCACATATATACATTTTATAGTTCCTTTTTATCTTATAGGAGGACAGTGAAGGAACCTTAGAAGTCACTGAGTCCAACCCCTCTCACTTTGTAGATGAGCTGCTCAGGGTGAGAAGCTACTATCTGAGGTAGGACTTGAACACAGGTACTCCAAGTACAGGGTTCTACATCCTATACCATGTTGCCTCTCTGCTTTGAAACTATAACACCAACAATAAAATAGGAAGTCAATCATAACTTAGGGAGGTCTGACTTTAGATTTCCTAAGTGAAGCAACAGCTGAGATTTATATAGCACTTCAAAGTTTTTAGAGTACTTTCCATCCCTCATCTCAATAATTCCTCTTAAAGTACACAAGAGTTCCTTGGTTCCTAATTAACCAAGATCCTAGGATACAAGGATTCTGGAACTCATGACTCCCCTCCTCAAATATACCTGCCTCCCCATCCTAACTTGGCAAATCCTATTAATGACACTAGCCTCCCCAGCTGGAAACTAGCTGCTATTGGTTGTTCCTTTGTTCTCTGCCCCCTACAGGAACCATCCTGTCCTGTCAATATTGATTCCTAGCATCTCTCACATCTGTCCCTTCCTTACCACTTGACTTACTTCAGGCCCACATCACTTCTGACCTGAATAGTGTAATGCCCCTAGTGTCTACCTCAAACCCATTCTCCACATAGTGCTAGTAAATTTTCTATTGCTTTGCTCTGATCTTGTCAATCAAGTACTACCCATGGCTCCCTGTGGTCAATATTGGGAGGGGAGGAAGTTGCACTAGGTCCATATAGCATCCACGAAGGACTCACTCTCCCCACCCTTATTCGCTTTGGTAGGGAGGGTTTCCAGAGGGTTGCTGACTACTGCTCCCCACTCTGAATTCTAGGGGTAACCGAGAATTTGTCATTGCTAATGTTTCATCAGCAAATCCTCATCAAATATACTCTTCCCATTATCAGCTAGGTCACATCAATTAGCTTTTACAAAGAAATGATATAGCAATGAAATTAGAAAAATATCCCTTAAATCAAGGGTACATTCTCCCCTCTACATATACTCAGTCCCTAGATAAAGTGACCTTAAGCTTTAAATACAAAGGTATTAAGACCCTTATGCAGGGGGGCAGCTAGGTGGCACAGTGAATAGATCACCAACCCTGGAGTCAGAAGGACCTGAGTTCAAATCTGACTTCAGACACTTAACACAAAAACTAGCCATGTGACCTTGGGCAAGTCATTTAAACCCAATTGCCCTAAAAAAAAAAAAAGACCCATATGTAGGGAGACTATAGGATTAATGGGATATTTTGTGATGCCTGGCCCTCAGAGCCTTTTGCTTTCTTTGAGGAATTTCTGTCTTGTTTTATTTGGGCCATGGAGTGGCCATGGACAAGTTGTTCCCTTGCCCAGTGTGGCAGAACCAACTATCTAGGCAGAAGGGTCTGACCATTCACACAGTTCACACTATTTAACAGTTACTATATAACTATAACTAATATATATATATGTATATATTTATATATATAACTATACCTGTGTAACTATAACAGTTACTATATAACAGTTCACATTATAACTTATGATTCACACAGTTATAATCTGATCATCAATTCTCTATCTTGATATTAACTCACCTAAACTCAAGAAAGAAAAAAACAAATGGGCACTATGCACGGGGACAGGTGGGAGGGAAACGTGACCAGCTGCCTTTTCCCCCAACCTGGTGGCACAGAGTCCTCCCATAAGTCACCAGGGGTGAGAGGAAAGGATAGTCCACTTAATCCTTTCCTGCACATTTGGTTCTAGCTCTGCCCCTACTGATTCATCTGTCCTTGCAGCTGCTTGGTAATTGGAAAGTGATCATAAAAAGACTCTTAAAATCAAATTCACAGACTGAAGATTGAAGCCGATAGAATAAAAAAAAAGGAGTGATTTACCTCAAGGGTTGGGAGCCAGAGCCTACATAAATATAACTATTTTTGCACATTAATACTCAGTAATCATGGCTTTGGACAGCTGCTGAGGGGGTTTTTCCCCAAACTTTGAGTGCCCTCTAGTGTCCATCTAGGACATTGCAGGCCATTGAAAGGTTAGCGCAGAGCATGGTGGTCAACCAGGAGAAAATCACTTGAATAGAGTATCTGGTGGCTGCTAACTACATTGAATTACTCCCATCTTGACCTATTGGACAGCACTGATGAAACACCAATGGTTCCTATCACACAGGAGACTTCCAACCCTTTTCCTCTCTGGACCTCAGTTTCCTCAATAAAAGCAAGGAGGGGTGAACTTTTTATCTCCAGTCCTATGAATGAATGCCCTTAATATCTCCCCTCCTTGATTCATCTTGGGCTCTGCTGCCAGACTCATTCAAAAACTATTATCGCCTTGTTGATGTTTATCATTAGAGTAGATAACCCCGAAGATCACTTCCAGCTCTAAATCTATGATCTTACAGTGAGAAAGACTCACAGAATTTTAATTGAAAGGAGCATTTAGCAGCCGATTAGTCCAACCCATGCCCCAAAAGGAATTTCCAATATAACATACCCAACAAGTGGCCATAGGACCCCGCCCCTGCTTGAAGGCCTTTGATAAAAAGAGGGCCTACTACCCTTTAAGGAAAGGCAGTTTTCACTTTCTAGTTCTAATGATTAGGTTTGTCCTAATATTAAAGCCTAAGTTTTGCCCTGCAACTTCTACCTGGTTCTGCCTTCTGAGGGGCAAACCAAACCATCAAAACCTCTCTTCCACATGACATCTCCCCAAATATTTGCAGAGACTGATCATGACCCTCCCTAGTCTTCTCTTCTTGAAGCTAAACATTCCCATTTCTTCCCACCCATCCTCATACTGCATTGACTTAGAATTAAAACAGCTTTACTGACCTGTTTTGACTAACACTGGACCAAACCCTAATTGACTTAACAGCTTAGAACAAAAATCGTTGGGGAAGGCTGAAGCTATTTAAGCTTAGAAATTTCAAACTCACCAAACTGATAAAATCTAAAAACTTAAGTTTCACAGACTTGGAAGTCCAAAAGTTAAGGAATATTCAAGGAGGAATCCATTCTTTTTCACCACAGCTTTATTTATACTGTAAATACTTGGAAGAGTAATGGGGAAAAGAGCATTTCTGGAATGAAAGTCTCTGAATTTGGAGTAAGAGAATCCTCTAGCTTTTAACTCCTAAAGAATGTGAAAGAAAAAAAAAGTGAGGGGAATTCCAAAATGTCATGTAATCCAATGGTGAAAAATGCTGGGAAGGGTTGACTATAGGATGTGGAGATATATTCTGGGATGGTCCACTAAAACTTTTTTTTTTAAAGCAATTGGGATTAAGTAACTTGCTCAGGGTTACGTAGCCAGTTATTTTTTGTGTGAGTGTTAAGTATATGAGGACTGAACCGATCCAGGTCCTCCAGACTCCAGAGTGGCTCTTACTCACTGAGCCACCTCACTGCCCCTAAAACTTTTTCATTCGGCACTTTCAACTGCCTACAACTGGGGAGTGTTTTACATTGTAATTTACATTTACATTTCACTATATAAAAAGTCCCTTTTTATATAGTGAAGTCCACGGAAATACTGGATCTGTTTTATATTGCCTTTTGCTAGCACCTATCTATCTATTCTGTAAAGTAAGAGATTTCTTTCCAAATTGGCTGGGTCAGTTTTTGATTATCAAATGCTCTGACTTAAGAAACCTCTGTGAAAGTTCTCTGCTGCCTTGACATTTGGAGGGATCCAAGGTCCTTGAATGGTCCTCCTATACCTGGAAGTTTCTATAAAGTATGAAAGGGCTCACTATTTTCAAAGTGGCCCATATGATTCTTTGGCCATGTTAATCCATGAAAAAGATAAAAATCTACCAAGGCATTTAAAGGCTTAAAGGAAGAATTCTAGAATGTTGGATAGATGATATCTAGAAGCATGAATCCATATGAATGGACAGTGACCTGCATCACTGGAGGGGTTACCAATATCCATTAGAGCACAGATTCAGCAAAGTCCTTAAGTCAGCATGGCCAATTAAGAAGAGAGCAGGAGAACTTGTATAAAGGATTTCTGACCAAAGCAAGGCTAGCCATTAGTTATGTTCCATTAGTACCTATACAATATTAAGTGGCCTAAAGTCAGACATATGGAGTCAATGGAACTCCTGTGCAGAATTTAAGAGAGGATATGGTTACATTATACACAGGATTGGGTGAAGATATGTACCACTGCAGGTACATTCCCATCAACAAGGTCATGGCTCCATGTTGGTCTTCTATGTGGCAACAAAAACCAAAATTTTAAGTGACCTTTAAAAAAGAATCATTTTGACCTAAAAAACAAAGTAGCTGTTTTCTGTACAGTTCACAACTGTACTGAAAAAAAATGAATCAAATGTATGAGACATTCTCTCTTACTGCCTACCTAAGATGTTCTAAGAACTTCCTAGCTCTGAAAATTGATGAACGCCTATGACTGAAGGGTTGTTTTTTTGTTGTTGTTTTTTTCAAATAGAACTTTTTGGTAGTCAAGTGGAGAAAGCTTTTGCATTTTTCAAAGTGGAGAAAGCTTTTGCATTTTTCAATGTGTGGCTACAATTCATTAAATGAATTTAGGATGATTATTGCTCCATCCTCTGCACCCACCCTGCTCCCCAACCTCCAAATAAGATGGGCAGCACAGCAGTTACCTTGTCATAACAGATTCTCTTTAATTCTAGCACCCAAAGCTCTACAAGGGCATATACTTTACTTTATCAACTTCATGGGGCTGTTGTACACATTCGGTAGAGTGGTGATTGTGCAGTACCACCACTGAGCATCTCAAAATCAGGGAGCATAGTCTGGAATTGTTTAAACACAATCCACAAAACTTAAAAAAAATCAGAAGCCATCCACAGTTAAACAAAGAGTCAGTTAAGAGTCGTACAGTTTAATACTTCATGTAAATGGTCAGTCTCCAGTAAGGGCTACCGAAAGTGATTTTGAGATCCACATCTTGGGAGTTGTACCTGTGACAGTATCTTGGGCAGGGATGTGACTGGCCAAAAGTGGGCCCTGCAAAAAGCCCAGGAAAATAAAGAGAAGTTTTACCACAGTTTCTGCAGTTTCCATATCTGCTTCTGTTTGTCAGTTAGAAGTGAACTGTGAGAATTAAATACTCATCTTTACATATACACAAGTTATGCTGTGAAAGCATATTGGCTTACAAACATATAAAAATACTTGTTAACTAGTTTGATAAGAAAATAATGTATAAAAGTATATAGCAAAAACATTAGTCATCTCTGACCCTGGAAAGATCAATTCCATTGGTTTATATTACATCAAAACAAAAACAACTACAGTTTGTTTTCTTGAATCCCTTATCCAGAAATACTCAAAAAGGAAGATAGACACAAATGATTGTTTGACCCCTTCCCCCCTCAAATAAATGGCTGAGAAAGATCCCTAAGAAACTGAAATGTTTATGTCCAGAATGAGCCCAGGTATTTGGCCACAGAAACACCACCATCATTAGCCATACAGCAACAACAATGGCAGGAGTAGTTAAGAGCCCTATAGCTGTTCTGGACACATAGAAAAAAAATACAGTAGATGGTCGAGTGTTTCTGGCCACTGGAAACCAGAAGGTACAGTGATCCATGAGGTCCAAAACACCTTGTTTTTGTTAACTCATTTCAGTGGATTTAAGGCTAACTGAAGTTGAAATCAAATTTTATTCTCTTGGGCAAAAAAGCTAATTCACATTTTCTCCCAAAACAAACAAAAACCCACAACAAAACTCCCTAGGTTTTGATTTAGAATGACAGTAGGCAATGTGATCTCAGAAGTTAAAAATTAATCATTTTGCATACAATGATTTCAGCTTGGAAAACAACTGGGGACTCAAGGCTGATTCATCCCCACTATGAGTGTAAGCCCTTAAAGAATTATGTTAATTTATGTGTGTGTGTGTGTGTGTGTACACACATATAGATGTCTAGCTTTAAAAAAAAAAAAAGTAACTGGATGGTCTTAAGAGAAGCAGCCTTAGTGTTTTCTTTAAGTCTGTCCTAACGTGATCAATAAAATCATCAGCATCATCACCATCATCTTCTAGGCCAGGTTTAGCCAGCTTCTTGGACTAAGGCTAACATGGTGGCCATTTCAAGGACATGTTGCATAAGGCTAAAGAAGTACCCAACAGGATGTAAACTGGAGGGAAGAAAGGAGAAGATGAGGGCTTTTTCTGGCAGTCGGCAGCTAAGATTCATGGGATTCTTAAAAAATGACACAATGGCAGCCTTTCTTGTCTTTCTCTTTCCTTGCTGGTTCTGGGGAAGGAGGACATTCTTGCTCTTGAAATTTCCTGTAAAATAAAAAGTTCTTTTCAAAAATTGAGGGTTTTCAAATAGGTGATATTTTGGCATAAGTAAAAACAGGAAAGAAAGGAATCTTTTCTATATTGGACACCACTTTGAGACTGGCAAACCAAAGAAGTGTAACCCCCCCCACCCCAGAGAGAACAAAAAGATCTCAGTACAACACTAGCTTAAGAGATCCTTTGAGAAATAACCAAGCATCTTCAAAAAGGCTCTCATCTTCCTACTTCTAGACAGCCTCACAATGGTCAGCTTCTGAGGTGCTAGGGAAAACAGAGTGTCCATAAGGTGCCACAGAACCAGGGTATTCTGGCTGGAAATCACTGTGGCCATCATTCTGACCAGCCCCCAGGTCTTCTGTGCCTTCTGTGTGTTGACAGTGAATCTAAAATGGCTGGATATTTAATGATCAGCAAAGGAACTACTCTTGCTTTCTTTTGGTAACAAGTACAAAAGAAACATCTTTTCAACTAAAAAAAAAAACAACTACTATAAAACAGAAATATGAATCATATGGTAAAGTCCTGTGAGAAGGCTCCGCACTGACCTGATAACCCGGACAAGTTCATGGAAAGCTTGGTCTACATTCATTCTAACTTTTGCAGATGCCTCCATGTATGTCACCTTCAGTTGTCGTGCAAGTTGCTGTCCTTCTTCTTGTGTTACCTGAAATAAGGAGTGACCTTCAGAGAGAGGTTTGAAGAAAAGTACAGAACTTTGAGCTTTGCTTGATTCCACCCCATAGACTGTGAGCTGTTAGGCACAAGTCAGAGGAGACAGCAATGCTCAGATCAATCTCACATTGAAGTGTTGAGTTTATGAAGCAGGAAGTATGGAGATATCCTAGGATCACAGACTCAGAAGGACTCCAAAGGTTATCTGGCCCATTCTTGTTTTACAGATGAAGAAAATCATGAAAATAAATGACAGAGCTGGGACTTTAACCCAGTTCCTACAGGTTTTAAACATGCCTTGCCTTAAAATAGAACTTAAGGGGCGGCTAGGTGGCGCAGTGAATAGAGCGCCGGCCCTGGAATCAGAAGGACCTGAGTTCGGAGCTGGCCTCTGACACTTAATCCATACAAACAAAAAAACCTAGCCGTGTAACCTTGGGCAAGTTACTTAACCCCAATTGCCCTAAAGGGGCGGCTAGGTGGCGCAGTGAGTAAGAGCACCGGCCTCAGAGTTTGGATGACCCGAGATCAGATCCGGCCTCAGAAAATGAGCACCCACGCATAAATAATGACTAGCCGTGTAACCTTGAGCAAGTTACTTAACCCCAATTGCTTTAAAAAAAAAAAAATAGAACTTAAAAACGTACAAAAACAAAACAAAACAAAAACAAACCCTTAAGCGTCAAACTATACCCTGACAAAACATGGAAGAACACATCAGTATAAAAGTAATAGCTCTTCATTCTAATTTCACCCAACTTTTGTTTTGTAGCCTCTAAGTACCATGCTGTTCATTTGGCTTTTGTGGTTTTGTTCCTTTGTCCTTGTGCTTGTGTGAAAGATGGAGAAAAGGAATACAAAAGAGTTCAAATCTGACCTTTTCTGTAGAAAGCTGGGAAAAAAATACAACTGCTTCTGGCCCACAGCTCCAGTTGACAAAGCACCTATTAATCCACAGGGGCAAAAGTGTATCACTAGCTGTTTCAATCATACAATTAGGAGGAACACACCAGTGGATCTTGCCCCTGGACATATACTTGACTTCTTGCTGGTGTGGCTAACCCTTAAGAATATCACTCTGGAAGGAGGACAAGTACATACAAAATATTTATAGCAGCTCTTCTTGTGGTGGCAAAGAAGCGGGGATTAGGGGGTGCCCATCAGGTGGGGAATGGCTGGACAAGCTGTGGTGTATGAATGTGATGGAATACTATTGTGCTATAAGAAATGAGGAGCAGACCTGGAGAGACTTACATAAACTGATGCTGAGTGAAGGGAGCAGAACCAGGAGAACACTGTACACAATTACAGACACATGGCACCTGTGAGGACTGACTTTGATAGACTGGGCTCCCCTCAGCAATGCAAGGATATAAGACAACTCCAAAGGACAAATTAGAGAGCCTGAATGAAGACTGAAGCAAACTTGCTCTCTCTTTTTCATTTTGTTCTGTTTCTTCTTCCTCATTATTCATTCCATTGGTTGTAATTCTTCTTTGTAACTTGACTAATGTTCAATGTGAAAGTATAACCTTTAAGGGATGGCATGCTATGATGGGGGGGGGGGGTAGGGGAGGGGAGATTTGGAACTCAAAACTTGTGGAACTGAATGTTGCAAATTAATAGTAAGTAATTTTTTTAAAAAGAGTTATCACTGCTTATCTATTCTGTTCTGACCAGACACAACCAAAACCAGTGACCAAGTATAGTAAGCAAAAAAGCACCATCAGGAAATGTCAAATGGCATGATGAAACAATTAACTAGCTGGAGAGTATGTTTAGAGCTTTCTGGATGTAGCTGAGAATCACATATATTTTTAGCCTTAAATTAGAATTCTGATGATTAGAGGCAGATGGAATTTTTTCTATTAATAATCAGAATGATTATCTAGAAAGCAATGTGAAATTACATAAAGAAAATGACTTAAAATACTGATTCCTTTAGGTCCAGAGATCTCCCTGCCAGACATATACCTCAAGGGTATCAATGATAACAAGAAAGGCCCAATAAACACTAAAATATTTATACTGGCACTTTTTGTAATACTAAATAATTTTTAATGAAGCAGATGCCCATCCACTAAAGAATGGCTAAACAAGTCATGGTACATGAATAATACTGTAGGGGGGCAGCTAGATAGTGAAGTGAATAGAGCACTAGCCCTGGAGTTAGGAGGACCCGAGTTCAAATCCAGCCTCAGACACTTAACACAAAACTAGCTGTGTGACCTTGGGCAAGTCACTTAACCCCAACTGCCCTACCTTCCCCCTCCAAAAAGCAAAATTAAAATAAAATAAAAATAAAATAAAATTGTGCCATAAGAAATGGTGAGTATTATGAACACAGAGAAGCATAGACGCTTACATGAACTGGTATAGAATGGGGTATGGGTAAATAGAAACCAGGAGAATACCACACTACAATGACTCAACAATCACAACAACACAACTGAAACTGAATACAGAATTACAGTCTCCGAGCTTGGATCCAAATAAAAAATGAAGAGGCCACCCCCCTCCCTTCTTCTTTACAGAAGCAGGGGAACTCTGGGTATGAAACACTGTGGATGTCAGACTTGCTGAATGTTTTTTTTCCCTCCATTTTTATTCCTTGGTTATAACAAGGTGTCCCAAAAGTCTTAATGTAGCTTTGAGCTTTATAAACTTCATAAGTGCTAGAAACTTAACCAAAAAAATCCACTGTATTTTAATCATTTCCAATCATTTTATATGAACTTAGCCTTGAGAATTTTGAATAATAAGTTTTTAACTCTGATAAGACATGGCACCCTATCAGCATGAACTGCACATGCAAAGGTTTTTGGATGACATTTTCTCAAACCTACTGGTTAGTGGATATCAGTAGAAAATCTTGTATGTCCACCTCAGTCGATCTATTTTCATTAGATGTTTCCTTGTAGGGTTAATCAAAACCTCATTCTTTGGAATGAGGTTTAGGATTAAAAATACAAGGTTAGGATTAAAAATGCAACTGTTTTGTTTTTTTTTTTTAAAAGTTCAAAAACTGGCTAGAGTGATATATAGCAGAAAGCAGTTACATGCTGAATTTTTAATAAGAAATACATCAACATTTAAATAACCTTTAAAATGATTTTAATAAGCTTCCATTTTTCTAATTGTTCATCTAGAGTTATCAAAACTTAAAACCACACCAAGACTTTTGGGACACTATATAAGGGATGACTCTCTGGGAAAGGGAACAGAACAGATACAATGGGAATATAGGGGATGTAAAAACATAAGCTATTGGGGTGCGTAGGTGGCGCAGTGAAGGCAAAAACCACCCTGGAGTCAGGAGGACCTGAGTTCAAATCCGACTTTAAACACTTAACACCAAAAAAAAAAAAAAAACCTAGCTGTGTGACCTTGGGCAAGTCACTTAACCCCAACTGCCCTCCCCCCCCCAAAAAAACCACATAAGCTATTCAACAACAATGCCACTGTGTAAAAAAAAAAAAAAACAGCAACAAAAAACCATTTTGAAAAGCTTAAGAATTATGACCAGTATAATGACCAACCACAACTTGAGAGGGCAAAGCACACTCCCCAGTTCCTGACAGAGGCTGAGAGACTAAAATGCCAAATGAGACATAACTTTCAGACACAATCAACATGTGGCCTCTGCTTATGTGTTATAAAGGTTTTGTTTCTTCTTTTTAATATGGATATATATGTGACAAGGAGAGATATTAGGAACGATAGTGCCAAAAAGAAAAAATGAAAGCTGCCCCTGGAGCATTTAAAATAAAATGTACCAGATAGTGCCAGCCAGATAGTAGAAAAATGAATGAAGTTCAGAAGGGGTTAAGGACAGCTTTGGAAGCAACATGCTGAAACTCACACTCTCTCTCTCTCTCTCTCTCTCTCTCTCACACACACACACACTTGCTTTTTAGGAAAGCAAGCTAAATGTGATAAATTTCTATGTTTCTATGCAGTTATCTTTTATGGGTTACTATATGTGAACATATTTTGTTAAGTAAATAAATGTTCTAAACAACAAAACCAAAAAACACTTGTTTTATTAAATAGGATGATGAAACCATACTCTTAAAAAAAAAAAAAAGACTATTAATGCAGTGGAATTTAATCCAGATCAAAAATTCATGGGAACATAAAAATTGTCTAATCCCATCCTTTTTATTTTGTAGATGAGGAAATTGAGGACCAGAGAAGGGAGGTGACTAGCTTAAAGTTACACAGCTGTAAATGACAGAGTTAGACCTTGCCATTGATTTTAAGAGTCAAAAGACTCTAGTTCACACTTCAACTCTGATACTCAGCAGATATGTGATTCCTGGGGAAGTCACTTACCCTAACACTGAGGTTTCTCATCTCTAAAATGAGGACACTCATAGTTCCTTACACAGGTCTCAGATTCTCTCTCAGCATTAGGGACCTCTGAGGTTAGTAAATAGATATATATTTAGGACGTCTACAGTTAAAAGATTTAAATCTACACACATTATCTTGCTTTGGTGGCTCCATGATTGTCTGAGCATGACAACTCCTCCCACTGATGCAGAATCTAACCCTTCCAAAAGCTTCTTATTCACTGTAATTCTTGTTTATTTATTCCCATGAAAATTCAGTAGACTTTACATCTGCTGTTTCTCCCTCTCTTTACTTGACTTCGTCTCCACCCTTTCTGCTCATACATAGCCTCAATAATGTCTTTTATGACACTTTTTTGCTTGAGCTGTTATTCTATAGATTGTTTACACCTAACTATGCTCCTTTCCGTTGTCCTTTGGGTTATCTGTCAAGTTTAACTATGAACTTATGGTGCTGCATGACTGATAGGAACAGCACCTCACTGAAGATACTGATACTAAAGAGCCGAGCTTTTCCAGTGCCAGGCAGTTTGGCATCACTGAAAGCACTATTCGGTCCTTTCCTCCTCCTCCATTCTGGGCCCAGCTCATTCATTATGCATCTGTAGAACTTGTCCAAGATACACATATGGAAAGACTAATTCAATGGGCTGCCATCCAAGAGCAGACCATCATCTGGGCAATATGCATTTTTTATTCATTTTGTTTTTCCAGTATAAATGATTAAACCAGTATCTTTCACATTACTGCAGATTTCATTGAAGGAAGCATTGTGCTGCTCCAGGACTTGATGAGATAAATATTATAACACCTGCAAATAAGATAATTTGGAAAACTATGGCATCAATGGGAAAATTTAATAGGAGTATTAAACAGGATGCCTAGGAGGAGGCACAGTCAGTGGGAAAAGTGTGACTCTGGAGCCAAAGGTGCTGATAATGCTGAACAAATCCCTCAACTTCCTTAGGTCTCAGGGTCCTCACTATAATATTAAGGGGCTTAGGACTACTTTCCTTGTTTTCACAAAGACTGTCCCTGATGCTCACAGAGACTACTACCTGTGATTTATAGCAGCTAAGAATTAAAAACGTATGGGAATGTTGTCTTGTTTATTGTCTAACCTGTTCCATTCTTTTAGAATCCACTCTTTGAGAGTTCTTAAGAAGGAAGGATGCTTCCATACATTTTTATGTAACTGTGTATGAAAACTAGCTGTTTGTTCTGATTTCAGCTTCATCACTGCAAAGGATGCCCTGGGAAAGGGAGCAGCAGAGTGTAATGGCTCCTCTATTACTGCCAGTGAGAATGGATCAATGGGAAAGAGACTGGCAGGTTTGCTCCATTTTGCATGTCTGCTGGGCTCCTTCTGATTTCTAGCTATAAGTCCTATTGAGATCACTTAGCTCACAATTATATCACTTTCCTAGTAACAAGCCCCCAAAGTAGCAGCACAGTATCAGCATCCCCATTTTACAGCCTCAAAGAAACTGAGTGACCCAGACTTGAGGAAAGCTCCTCCATGTGGTCTCTCTCCTCACACATTTCCAATGTTTTCTACCACACCGTGCTGCTTCCTCTGGTAGTTCTATGGCAAGTTTGTCCTTCTATGCCTGGAGCTCATAATCTTTTTTTGTATCACAGTCTCCTCTGACAGCCTTCTCAGAATCATGTTTATAATACATAAAATTACAAAGGAATCCAATTATATTGAAATATAGTTATTTTTCACAGACCCCAGATTAAGAACCCCTGGCTTTATCCTCCTCATAAAGCCTGAGAGGGGAGTCAGCTCAGTTTTTGGATGCATATTGAAACCAACTATTTCATTTTCTTTATTCTCCTTTCTCAGGCAAGACAGCAAGCAAATCATCTTTTCCATCTTAAATGAATATTCTGGTTACATCTCTACTGAGAAAGTCACTATAATAATAATCATAGTTCACACTTATTTACAAAGATTTAATAGGATTTTCACTAAATGTTACTTAAATGTATAGTTCCATAAGTTACAGACCTAAAGGGAATCAACACACACAAAAATCAGAGAATAACCATTTTTAAACAAAACCCACAAAGGCAGAAACTGTAATTAAGTCAATACTGTTGTAGTGGGCAAAGCACTGGACTTCCAATTACAGAGTACTGCCTCACTTTGCAGGGCCTCAGTGATCAGAGGATGTGGGACCATGATTGTAGGGGAAAGAATTGTTTTTCTTGTTTGATGACAGGAAGTAGTCTAACTTCTTATGCAGTCAATGTTCCAATTATATGCTATAATTTAATGAAATGAATTATAATGAAAGATGATAAATTTTCTAAAGTTCTGTTTTCTTTTTTTCTCATTTGATGTACATATCTTCACTCAAATTATATGACATAGGATAGCAATAGTCAGGAAACAACTTACCTGTCTTTGATGGTCAAGATCTGCTTTATTACCAACTAAAATCATTGGAAACTCATCTCGGTCCTTTACTCTGAGAATCTGCCTTTGAAATTTATAGATTTCTTCAAAGCTAAAATAAAAAATACAAATGAAACTGTTGGGTAACTCATGATCAGATCATATGTTAAATAATACCATTCATGATAATTCATAAATTCCATTTTCATGCTCAAAATTATCCCTTATACTTAAAAAAAAAAAACCCAGAAAATCCAAATATGATTCAAAGAGTAGATCTGAGCCCATCTTGTTGGTCTAACATAGTAACACACACATACCTTCCTCTATCAGTGACTGAAAAGACCAGCAAAAAGCCCTCTCCAGTCCTCATATATTGCTCTCTCATCGCCCCAAATTCTTCTTGACCTGCAGTGTCCAGAACTACACAAAAATAAAATGTAGACATAGGTTGTATATACACTTTTAAAGATGACTCCCCCCACCCCCACCACCTTACCAAAGGCTTCCCAATTAAAAAGGTATTACAACTAGCAGAGTTCCCCCCAAATCAAGAGTAGTGTTATCTGTAGCACTGGTGTGCTGCTAAGTATTTAACAACCGGCTTTCCCAAAAGGCACAGCACACCTTTAGATTTAATCTGCATTAGTATCATTTTCTCCATCACAACTCTAGACAACCAACAAAATAATAACTCAAGGTCCAATTTATAGTATTTGTGGATTTCCAATATGTGATATTTACAATTAAAATTTAACAATTCCTATACTATAAACTGGCTCCAACACATCTCTAATCTGTACGCAAAGACATGAAAAAATTACTACTAATGAGAATATTAGGGTCTCATTCTTCCTCAATATTCTAGTTTCAAGAGACCAAGACAAATATGTGATAATGCTATGTTCAGTTTCAGAAATGTGAAACAAATTATCAGGTTCAGATTGAACATTTAGTATCAATTTCCATGGGAAAACAAAAAACAAAAAATGAGAATGTGAGAATGTAGAGCAGTTGAAGCTAAGCAGACCTTAAATCATACTCTGATGGAACACATGGATACCAGCAAATTGCCTGGAAAATTCTGATTTTACATGGATCTTCTAATATAGAATCTCCAGTAAGGTCTTTTGTGGTGCCTCTTTGCACCTGAAAGATGATGCTATAAGTACTAGGCAGCCTCTGTCAGGAGAGCTTGCAGGAGAGGTCCAAGGACAGACCTGATGTGTTATCTGGGTTTCAGGACACTGATTTTCTTGTTTGTTTTTTTGGCTAAACCATCAAAGGTCATCAAAGGGTGTGGAAGGGTTGGGATCTATGTCAGTGGAAGGAGAAGCAATACTGATGAAATCAAGGATTTCCTGAACTTTGGACATATCCAAATATTTTAAGTACAAACAGAAATATAGTTCAGGTTTTCTGAAGAACTACAATTAAGAAGCAATATAGTGAACAATAAATTATTGTAATATATAAACAGTGCTTTAAGGTTTATATAGTGCTTTCTGCACAACTCCAAACTAAGTGGTGCAGTATTTTACAGATTTTACAGATGAAAACTGAGGCCCAGAGAAGAAGCAACATGTTCATGACCACAAAGCCAGTAAGGAATGTAGCCATTCAATCGGCATTTGTTCCAGGCACTATGCAAAGCCCCAGGGCTACAAAGAAGTGCAAAAGCCAGACCCTGGCCTTAAGGAGCTCAAATCTAAAGAGGAGGCAACATGTCAGGTCTCCGGACTCCAGGTCCATCTCTTGTTGACTAAACCAGGATGCTTCTCTATGAAAATAAATTTGACAAAGCTTAATAAATCACAAAAGTACTGATCCAATACAGCCTGGGAGCTAGGAATTCTAATCCACTATAACATATAAAATAAATACTCTTGTCATATATGATGAGAGTTCATTGTGGCTTTTAAGGTTCAGAACAGGTTTTCAGAGTGTGAGCTATAATCATGCATCTCCCCACCCCATGAGGGAAAAAAACTTCACTTTAATGACAGAAAGAGCTTTTTTAGAATCTACAATCTGTAGTACAATTATTACGTGAAGCTAGTTAAGACTCAGGGAGGGAGTAGCAGAGCCAAGATGAGGTAAAGAATGGTAGCTGTCTTGAAAAAAAAAATTTTTTTAGAGGAGGGAAGGCAGGGCAATTGGAGTTAAGTGACTTGCCCAAGGTCACACAGCTAGTTAAGTATCAAGTGTCTGAAGCCAAATTTAGACCCAGGTCCTCCAGGGCTGGTGCCCTATTCACTGCACCACCCTGCTGTCCTGTCTTGAAATATTTAAGGAGTTATCATGTAGGAAAAGTAGACTTGTTCTCCTTGGTCCTACAAAGACATATTTCAGCTCAACGTATTAACAGTTAGAACTATCCAAAAAAGAAACTCATTGCCTTGAGAAGGACTGAGTTTCCCATTTTCAAGCATAAACTGGGTAGGTGGTGGTCATGATCTGGGCAGCAGCTGGACCTCTAAGGTTCTTTCCCACTCTGTAACTGATTCCTTAATCTAAACTACAACAGTTCAGAATTTCAAGAGCACCACCAAAATGGAGCACAGCCCTTCTATATTTGTTTGGGGTTTTTTGTTTGTTTGTTTGTTTTTTGAAGGGCAATTGGGGTTAAGTAACTTGTCCAAGGTCACACAGCTAGGTTTTTGTTTGTATGTGTTAAGTATCTGAGGCCTGATACGAACTCAGGTCCTTCTGTCTCCAGGGCGGGCACTCTATTCACTGCACCACTTAGCCACCCCCCTTCTATGTTTTTAATAAGTGGTCTGCATGCCATGGGGGCTGAGCGTCTCTGAATTAAGCTAAGATGATCCTCAGTCAGAAGACACGCAGTCTGCTGCGGAGTCCTTTCAAGTCCTAGTTTGGCAGGTTACCCTAGAGTTTAGAGTCTCCTCATTCCATGAGAAGGAGTACTTCGAGAAGACTGCAGGAAAAAGCAGCTCTTATATACTTGGAAGGAATGAAAAGTGCCATGGAATGACTTACTGTCCAGCCGCGCTGCTCTATCATCTATCACACACTGTTTAGTATATGAATCTTCAATCGTTGGATCATAATCTGTGACAAAATAGGACTGCAAAGAAATCGATTTAGAATTAGTTTGTTATACATACATAGCCACCAGGCACCACTCAAGTACAATACAATTTTGTTTATCAACCCCTATCCAACATCCCACATGTCAGAAAATCCATCTGTCTCCTGTTCCTGTGAAAGGGAGATTTTTCTATCTCTTCCATTTTGGGAGAATGATTATCACCTCATATATATAAAAGAGAACACCCACTGTTTCAATTTACAGAACAGCTTCTCTACCCAGCCTGTGGTGCTCATACTGTGTATGTGTATGTACACACACACACACACACACACACACACACACACACACACACCCACCCCCCATCCCAAAGACATATTCAAAATGAAAGTCACCCTCTTCCTCTTCCCCATTTCTGTCCAAAGCTCTCCCATACATCCTTCCAGTCACCCAGCTTGAGTGTATTTCCACAATACCTCCTACACACCTACCTACCCATCTTGCCTCTCATCTGAACTTGTTATAATCTATTCATGTGACTCCTTCCCTCTAGTCTTTCTCCACTTCCATCCATCCTCCACACAGGTGCCAAATTCACATTCTTAAAACACATCTAACCATTTCATCCTTCCTTCCTCAACCCCCTTAAGCCTTCAGTGGTTCCCAATGACCACTAGGATAAAAGACATACTCCTCAGCCTAACACTTAGGGCCCCCCACAATCTCATTTCAACCTTCTTTTCCCACCTTTTATTCCCTCCTCCTTCCACTCAAACTAGACTACTAGATATTCCTAGAACTCTGGAAGAAGTTAACGATGAAGGGGCAAACCCATGGAGAAAGGATGAAGAACACCAGCAGAGAAGATGGTGTTGGTAAGGATAAGGGTCACAAATAGCCAATACCAAGTCTGGAGCAAAGAAAAGAGAACTTTGAGCCAATGTGAACTGTGAGCTTTACCCCAGGAACAAATTAGGAAGGCTGAGTATCTATAAATGGTTTATTACTGTAATCAACTTATGAATTTTAATTTGACATGTGTAATAATATGCATCATTAGCCTTGTGTTGCACAATTCATTATAGATGATAAGTGATCTGTAAATGACTATCATTAGTGTCACTTTTATAGTCAAACCAAATTCGCAGTTTTTCTCCTCTTTCTCTATTCACTCTTGGCACTGATGATAAATACTAACATGGGTAACTTCTCCTGACCCCTAGTATGTGAGTTAAAAGACAACAGTCTTGGATTAAGCTCCCCCACAGCTGGATCAGCATTGGGAACATTCGGGAGAAGGAAGGCAGAGGTTAGGGTGGGAACTCCTGGGGAGTCCCCGAGGACAGAAGCAGCACAGCCTCTGGCATCAGAGGGCTCATCCACTTTCCTGGCTGGGTCCCTCAACTTTCCCAGAGCCTCTTTCCTTCAACGGAAAATGGGCTCCTACTCTCCAGAGTTGTAAGATTCAAGGGATGATGCACAGAGTCTGGGCTGGGAAATCCTAAAGCATTATCCATTAGCATAAGCATTCATTCTTTCTGCCACTTACCAGCTTTATGACCTAGGGCCAAGACCTTCCTTTTAAGAAGCCTCAGGTCCCTCATTTGTAAAATGAGTCAACTGACTAGATGGTCTCTAAGATCCTTTCTGAGCCAGAATATTAGGAACAGGCAGTTTTCTAAGGCTATTCAAGCTATCAAGCTATATAAATATATTGAAAAGGTTCAAATCATTAATAATTAGAGAAGTACAAAATAATATGATTCTGATGTTCCCCCTCACCTAGGAGATAGACAAAGTAGATAAAAGGGGAAAATTAAAAACGGTGGGGCTGAGGGAAAACAGGCACAATACATGCTGTTTGTGGAGTTGTGAAATTGGTACCTGTAATGTATCAAACATCCCTCTTGTAATACAATGATATGTACACACCCTTAGATACACTCAAACATATAGTCTCCTCATCCAATTATAAAGGTGAGGAGTTTTCTAAGGCTATGGCAGTTTGGCAGGTGCTGCCACAGGCTGGAAAGACATCAACGATATGGGCCTAGCACTAATATGTATGTCTGCAATTGGAGCACCAGCCTGGTTAACTGTGGGTGAATTTATCACAACTTAAAAGCAGCTACATGGCTCAGTGGATTGAACACTGGGACTGGAGTCAGGAAGACCTGAGTTTGAACCTGGCCTCAGACAGTGTATGACCCTAGGCAAGTCACTTTAACTTGTTTGCCTTAATCCATCGGAGAAGGAAATGGCAAACCACTCCAATATCTTTGCCAAGAAAACCCCATGGACAGTATTAATGTGCTATGGTCCACAGGGTCACCAAGAGTCAGACAGACTGAATAACAACAAAAGCTAATCACAAGAAAGGTTGACTACCAAGTTTCTTCCATGAAGTTATCAGCAATCTCTAGAGTATTTAAATATGTAACTGTATATATAATTATGTAGTATATTATTATATAAGTAACAAATTCAAAACTAGGTTCACAGAGGTTAAGGGCAACCTAGCTTGGGAAAACCCAAATTCTAGTCATGGAAACTCTTACTGGTCCTATGACCCAAATCTGCTGACTTACTCCAGAGTTCTTTATTAAATAAATATGAAGTCCCTTGCAGTTTTGTTAGTTAAGAAAAACACAGTTTTTCCCAAAGGCTAAGAGGGTTATTGAGCACAGTATAAAAAGGCCACACAGCAGTAGGGAGCATGAAGAGAATGTGGGCGGTGCTGCTCCCCTAAGAGCAGAGAAAGAAGGAAAACAGATGCTTCCTGTACAGTGGGGAATGCCTTGCTCTCTGAGACAGGACAATGCTGCAAGAGCCAATGTCCTTACAGCCTGATTTCTACACAGAGAAATTTAAAACGGAGAAGCCACGTGAAGCAAGGAAAAGAGCGCTGCATTTGGAATGAGAGGGCCTGGATTCTAATGCCAGATCTACCATTTTCTAAGGAAGTCACTTCTGCTCTTCTAACCTCAGTTTACTTATCTGTAAAAGCACAGGGGAGGGCAAGACTGTCCCCAAGAAACCTGCTAACTACAAATCCTATGGCTGAAGAGACAAGGCTAGGTTTAAGATGAGACGGGTCACTCAGGAGTAGATAAATTTCTTTCTCTTTAGTGAATCTACCCTGGGAATGCTTTCTGGCCCTTTATTAAGACATTCTCAGCTCACCAAGCCAAGAGCTTACCAGGGAAATCCCTTAGGAGAGATGCCAGTTCAGTATCCTCCTATTCTAGAAGACTCTGCCAATGGGAAGAAGTTGATGTTACTTTTGCATTCCTGGGTGTTGATCAGAGCCACTATTCCTCCATCCTGCCCCACAACCACCCCCACCCACCCAATCAAGGAGGGGAGATGCAGTAATTAGGCGTAGCCACAAGATGGTGCAATGACAACACACTACCTATCATCTGTAAGAAAGTCTAATAGGAGTATCAGAGATTTGGGTTGAATAAGGAGATAAAGATGAAAAATCCCTTTCAAAGGTCATTTAAGCCAATCCTATGGTTTTAAAGAGGATGCTTAGAGAGGCTAGGCTCATGACTTGGCCTACCACATCTAGTAAGCAGTAGAGCCAGCACTTCTGACTCCTAAGTCCTTTTTACTATGGTAGCCCAAAACTGAAGGATGGTGGAAATGAGAATGGGGTGGCAAAAAATGCTATTTAAGGCTGTGAACTTTAAAAAAAAATGATAACCATATTTAATATAATTGGTTTCCGCTGTACTTCCATATATTTTATTTCATCCATTTAAAAACATGATTCTGAGAAGGGCCCATTGACTTCAACAGACTACGAGTCCAGGTTTAGAACCCCTGGTTGAAAGTATCCAATACGAGGCGGCTAGGTGGCACAGTGAGTAGAGTGTCGGCCCTGGAGTCAGAAGGACCTGAGTTCTGATCTGGCCTCAGACACTTAATGCACACACAAATTTAAAAAAAAACCTAGCTGAGTGACCTTGGGCAAGTTACTTAATCCCAATTGCCCTCCAAAATAAATGAATAAATGAATAAATAAATAAATAGATATATAGATAGATAAAGATAAAGTGTCCAATACAAGACTTGTAGTTTTCCCTTTCTGAGCTGGATTACAAATCTTAGAGGAAAAACTTTGGCTGTGAAGAACACTGGTATATGACACTGAAAAACCAAAGGAAAACCAAGAAAAGGAAAGGGAAGGACCATGATCTTTCTTAAATTCTCTACTCCATCCACTCTTACTGTAATAATCCACTTTCAGGTCAGATGACCTTGAAGTCTAAAAACATTTCCTAGGCTAACAAAAATGTTTCCCAGGCCTACTGTACATATATATATATATATATATTTTTTTTTTAATTACAAAGCATTTATTTTTATTTTTTTCCACAAATAGTTCTGGGGGTTTTTTTTGTTTATTTATTTTTAGTTTTCAACATTCACTTCTGTAAGTTTTAAATTTTCTCCTCCCTCCCAAAGACAGCATGCAATCTGATATAGGCTCTACATAGACATTCCTATTAAACATTCCTATTTTCACAGTAGTCATGTTGTATAGAAGAATTATAACAAATGGGGGAAATCATGAGAAAGAAAAAAGTCTACTTCACTCTGCATTCAAACTTCAGAGTTCTTTCTCTAGATATGGATGGCATTCTCCATCATGAATCCTTTGGAATTGTTTTAGGTCTTTGCATTGCTAAGAAGGGATGTCTATCAAAATCAGTTATCAAACACTGTGGCTGTTACTGTGTACAATATCCTCCTGGTCCTGCTCACTTCATTCAACATCAGTTCATATAAGTTGTTCCAGAGTTTTCTGAAGTCTGCCTATTCATCACTTCTTACAGTAAAAGTATTCCATTACATTCATATACCACAACTTGTTCAGTCTTTCCCTAACTGATGGGCATCACCTCAATTTCCAGTTCTTGGTCACCACAAAAAGAGCTGCCATAAATATATTTTGTCCATATGGGTCATTTTCCCATTTTTATGATTTTTTAGGATACAGACCTAGAAGTGGTATTGCTGGGTCAAAGGGTATGCTAAAATTAGGAATCTGGGAAGCAAGAACCACTTGGAGGGAAAGATATTGCATTTTGTTTTAGACGTTGAAATGGTGGAGAGTTCACGTGAATGGAAACAGGCAAGTAGACAGAATAATACCTAGCTATTCTGGTCAAAGTCCACATGGAAGAAACTGTGTCCATTAGGCATTCTATTTTATTTTCATTTAGACTGGACTTAGGATTCCATTGGAGTAGAGAACTCCTGGCGAAGAAAAACCCTCTCCCAATGTCAGCATGGTCTTCTAGTGTTAAGAAAATCGACTGGAGGCACTGTAATGGGTCCAGTAATAGTGACTTTCCATCAGAAACAATTCAAACCCAGCTGGTTCGGTGCCTGTCTTGGGTACTTTCTAAAACAAATGTAGTATGTTGACTACACAGACAGAGGTGATTGGGATGGTGATTTGGACTGGGGCTGTTGTTTACAACCCTTTGGGAATAGTTCCAAATTGTTCTCCAGAATGGTTGGATCAGCTCACAGTTCTACCAACAATGCACTAGTGTTCCAACTTTCCCACATCTTCTCCAGCATTTATCATTTTCCTGTTTTGTCAGGTTACCCAATCTGATAGGTGTGGTGTGGTACCTTTTGTTGTTTTGATTTGCATCTCTCTATCTACTGCATATAATTTAAATCAAATCTGACCACCCAGAAAACAGACTTCTGCTACATAATTAGAGAAATCCCCAAATAATAGTATATTTAGCAATTTCTACAATCAAAATTATTCTGTGATTCACTGTATCAAACTTACATATAACTTCTTAGTAAACTGTCCCTGGGCTGCAGTCATAGATCATTTGTGCTGGAAGGAACCTTAGAAATTATTCAATCCAAACCCCTGATTTTACAGGTAGGGAAATTAAGACCTCTAGGGCATATATTAGAATGAAGAGTCTTCCATTTCCAAAAAGAAAAGTTTCTAACCCAACACTGTTTGAGCAAGTTGAATGGTACAATTGCTTATGAACTGTCATGTTCTGATAATTTTTGTCTTTTAATTTTAGTAATCCTAGAGGAAAATAACCCACAAACCACCCACTTCATCTACTCCTCAACCACCACCTCAAAACACAAAGAACCAGGGGTTAAGGGATCTCAGAGGTTGGCTGGTTCATAGCCAGTACTTTCTCCCCACTATATCATTCTCAAATCTATACTACAAAAAAAAAAAGTGGGCACTGGCATACAAGTGCATCTTGAAATGAGAGAACAAGTAGAGCCCATAATCAGATTTCATTGCTGAATTCAAATCAGACAAAAAATACATAGGTACTATGAAAAAACTACCAGGCTGATGCTAGAGTTATTCATCACCATTCAATGAAACACCAATGAAAATGATATTAAGGAGATTCATCATGACTGGATGGTGGCACAGCGGGCAGAAATCTGGCCCCAGAGACAGGCTGCACCTCAGCCATCTGTGGCTGTGACCTGAGACCTGTCCCTTAACTTCTCAGTGTCCCAAGCTGTTCTCTAAGACCCTGAGCTGCTTTAGAAGTTCCTATACCAATGAAATCATAGGTCCAGTAAAAAATAATAAAATAAACTGTGACAGGAACACTGATCAACTCAGCAGATTCAGACAGTATACATACAACTAGGAATGTATGGTAAATTCTAATCTCCTGACATGCTTCCCTGAGTTTTTTGGGTTTTGTTTTTGTTTTTGTTTTTTTAGTTTGAGGCAGACAAAGAACCAGAAATGTCAGCAATTTCTTTGCTATTTCAAAGTTATCTTTAGTCAGCTCTTAAGTTTAGTCCATAAAGGAGAGCCAGAGTGTAGGGCCACAGCAACAAAGGTGTGCAAACTTGAGCTAATTCTCATTAAGCTAGACAACAAAACTGACTCTCTACAAAGCATGGCTGGCTATTCCACAAGGCCAGTGGATAACCATTTGTAGCACCTTTACTTCTACCAAGCCCCAATCACAGGCAGACAGAGGTTCAAGGGACCTAGGAAGGCAACCAGAACAATCTAGACCTAGAGAGGAATAACCCTCTAAACATTCCAAACAAGTGTAATGCAGCCTCCACTCAAAGATCTCCAGAAACAAGGAAAGTCACTGTAACAATACCAATAGTGATCATTCATCTACTAATTTAAAGTTTTCAAAGCCTATGTTGTCTCATTTAACCCTTGCAACAGCTCTATAAAGGCCAGTATCGTGCTTACCTAAAACTGCCATTTCAGAGAAGAGAAAACAAAAGGTTAATACTTCCTCCTCAGGTAGTCTGCTCCACTTTTGGTCTGTGCTTCATGCTTAAATGTGTCTCCTAATAACTTTAATCCATTGCTCTTAAGTTTTTGACCCACTGAGATTAAGTGGAATCAATTTAATTTCTCTCCACAGAGCAGATAATTCAAATACTCAGCAACCACATCCTCCTCAAGTCTCATCTTCTCCAAGCTAAACAAACTCAGCACTTTGAACTGATTCTCATAGAACAACAGCCCCAGTCCACTTCACCATCCCAATCACCTCCCTCTGTGTATCTGTCAACATACTACACTTGTTTTAGAAAAGTACCCAAGACAGGCACCGAACCAGCTGGGTTTGAATTGTTTCTGATGGAAAGTCACTATTACTGGACCCATTACAGTGCCTCCAGTCGATTTTCTTAACACTAGAAGACCATGCTGACATTGGGAGAGGGTTTTTCTTCGACAGGAGTTCTCTACTCCAATGGAATCCTAAGTCCAGTCTAAATGAAAATAAAATAGAATGCCTAATGGACATAGTTTCTTCCATATGGACTTTGATCAGAGTAGCTAGGTATTATTCTGTCTACTGCCTGTTTCCATTCACGTGAACTCCACCATTTCAACGTCTAAAACAAAATGCAATATCTTCCCCTCCAAGTGGTTTTTGCTTCCCAGATTCCTTATTTTAGTTATCCAATTCTCCATCACCCAGGCTTGAAACTTGGAGTCATATGGGTTCTTATTCCCCAAACCCAGGGCCTAAGTCCTGCTGATTCAATTCAACTGAACAAATAATTCACCTAGTACCTTATGTACAAATTGTATCCCTTCAAAAGGTTTCCAGTGCATTCCTTATTTTGTATTTCCACCATTCTAAACCAGACCCTTATTAGCTCACACCTGGACCATCATAATAGTCTATGTGGTCTCCTCATGTGCAGCTAGATTAACCATCCTAGAATACTAAAGTTACCACATCATTCCTGAGCTCAAGAGAGACACAGAAGGAACCTCAGAAGTCATCTAGTCTCACTCTTCATTTTATAGATGGGTAAATGAAGTGAGGAATATAGCTCTAATGACTTCCCCAAGATCACATTACTAATTGGTAAGAATGCTGGGCCTAGAGTTCAAAATTTCTGATTCCCAGTCCAATGTCCCATCCCACCTTCAAAACAAAGTATAGCCTTCTGGACCTTGAACACTTTGGCCCCAACTACTCACAATTACAATTACCCTTCTATTTCTCTCCTTTGATGCAAACTGTCTGCTCCACCCAAAATGGTCCATTCCCAAACCCCAACAGGCCTCTAACACCTTTGCCTATATGATCTTCTCCCTCTGGGACCCTTTCTACTTCCCTCTTATCCAGATAACCCAATTCTTTCCATCCTTCAACATATGGCCCAAATAATGCTTTCTTTGGGAAGCTTCCTTGGCCAATCCAACCTGAAGTGAATCACTCCTTCCTTGGAGCTCCTAAAGCCTTATCCCACTCATTTAGCATTTGTCTTTTTTAATGTCCTTGTCACTTGGCAACTTTGAGTATCAAGTTTCCTCCTCTCTAAAATAAGGAGCTGGAATGCATGATCTGGAGGGTCCAGGTCAGCTCTATACCCATCATCGTATATGTACAGAACCTTCCTCCTTAAGCAAATTGTAAAATCCTAGGTATTCACCCATATTTACTACTCACCAGTCTAGCTTACACAGCAGAGTAACCTGCAAAGAGCACAAAGGCCTCGGCTCAAGTCCTATTTCTGCAACTTACTAGCAACATAACCTTGGACAAGTCAAATCATCTCACAGTCCCTGAGCATCAGTTTCATCATCTGTAAAATGGGAATAAAAATCTATTTACACAAGATTAGGGTCTCTAAGGGCTGAGGCGCTCTTTTTTTTATTTTATTTTATTTCTTTATTTGTAAAAAGGGTGGTGGAAGAGAGATGGAAAAGAAAGTAAATTAGATGATTCCCCCTTCTATGATTCTGTAAAATACTTATATTATACTGTGTGCTAGAAGACTATTCGTTGCACCAGAAATTACGGCAAATTCCTCTCCCGGCAGCTGTGCAGGAACTAGAGTCAGGCTCTTCCTTATGTCACTTTTGAAAAAGCAGCTGCCAGGCCACAGAGACCCTTTGTTCCCTACAATCTCATATCAAATGTTTGCTAGCCAAACTAAGATTCTTGGAGTTTTGCATTCTAACACATTGGTGGAGTTGCTTGAGTGATGCCCTGAGAGAGTTTTCTTTTCATGCACAGAAAAGAATGAAAGGCAGGGACTTACAGAACTTCCTTCTTTAAATTAGTCTCCCTCTCTACTCTATCACCAAAAAAGTCCAAAAGGATGAAGACGATTGTGCTCCACTTGGGATACATCTGATACATACACAACTTGTGTCCCATTAACTCTGCACAATTTAAACTAGACTGATACACCTGAGGTACTACATCTGAAACCGTTTTAGCACAGTACTGAGATGTACTTTAGGGACAAACAATGCTTTTCAGAATTACAAAATCTAAGTCAAAAGGGATCTCAACAATCACCTAGTCAAACCCACAAAAATCTATTTTTACAGCTATTTATTAAACACAGACACTTATTAAGCACTGGCTAGGAATAAATACAGTCAGAAAAAGCAAAGCATGAAGAATATAGGCACCCCTCAATTTATTCAATTCACAAATTCACTGTTTTTCCAAAGGTCTCTGATCTTGCTAGAGCTGGGAACTTGATTCTCCCTAGAAAAACTGAAATTAACAGTAGTTAATTTCCCAAACCTACCCACAAAAAGCCTATGTAACATTTAAATGATGCTAAACTGTTCAGCACTAATAGTATATTAAGCTAGTTTGAGGGTCCCTGGGGACAGGACCCATTGAATGAGGTGTTACCTACTTCACTACTGAACAGTAATTCAGTAATAGGGTGAGTAATGGACTTCATTGTAAGACATCTCATAACATGGACCCCAGGGGCAGCATTATTACAAGACTTTAATATTTCAGGAGACAATGATTAAGCAAGTATTTACTATGTTCTAATTACTGAAATTAGAGATCAAATCCAGTCCCTTCATTTAAAAGTTGAAACAAGCAACTAAAACTACCCCCCAAAAGTTAAATGATTTGTCCAAGGTCACCTACATAGTCTATCAGATAGTCTCTTGCCCTTGAATTAGAATAGTAGGATCCCAATTTATAATAACTACGTAATAATTGCTAATGTAGAAGAGTATAGCCTAACAGATAGAAAATGCTATGCTATGCAAGGTCCAAAGAAAGATTTCCTACTTTAGGGAGTGGTGGAGAAATCACAAAGTTTCATGGAGCAGGTGTCATCTGAGCTAAGTCTTGAAAAATGATTAATATTTCAAAGATGATTAATTCTCCACATAGTTAATTCCAATCTATTTGTGCAATAAAGAAAGGGGAGCAACAGAGATAATTGAAATTCATTGGTAATTCAAATTCTTCTAAAACTTGATCATAGATGATATGAGAAAGAAAAGTGACTAATTTGTTTTTATATCCTTTCCCCAACTCCTGTCATTCTCCCCCCACTGCACCAAGGTACAAAGTTTAATGAAATAAAGCAAAAGTTTAACCAGAAACAAGGAAGATAAACAATTATCCTACAGCTGAATAACTGAGTACCAATCAAGAAAGCATTTGTCCATGATCATTCTTCTCCTTACTTCTTGAATGACTTAATTGATAACAGCACCCTAAATTTTTTTCTCCACCTATATCTTTTAAACATAGAAATATTATGAATTCCATAAATGAATTTGGGTAACTTAGCAACTAATAAATATTCATATTTTCCTATTTTAAATTAAAATGACTCATCTTTATTCTATTTATACAAGTTTAAATTTATCATATTAAGCATCTAGAGCAATGAATGTGCTTCAGCAATTGAATGCATGTAATTCTTCATTACAAATTAGTCATTTGTCTTCACAAACTAAAAACTGCCCCATCCAAATTGAATTAACGAATAAAATAAGTTAAGACTATAGTGACAGATTCATAACACTTCATCTCTGAAGAGAAACTAAATGAGTCTTCCTGGTCCACCAAGCTAGCTACTACACTACCTAGATGCCCCATCAATTTGGCTAGGCTGATCGACAGAAAACAGATGCAGTCCATTGCCAACTTCACATTTCTGTTGCTTGGTAGGAGCTGGCAGAGCCTGCACTAAACTGGCATAGACCTGGAGGACCCGGAGTTATCTCCAACACAAGATGAAGAATTAAGGGGGCCTTTACTACATAATCAATTATATTCATAATGAATGATAGAGGCACTCCATGACCTAGGCAGAAATGCATTTACAATATTCTGTATTTACCAAAAAAACAGAAAAGGTGGACAAACATGCTAGAAAGTTTTTTTTAAACAGAGTTCAAACAAGATTTTGCAGATCTTAGAGATTCAATTAACCAGGAGAATCCATTTACCTGAACATTCTATTCCAAAGACAATACCATAAATCTCAGTTACTGTTTTTGACTCTTCGTATTAAAGGGGTAATGGTATTTACCTAGCTAATGATCACCTTGTGGTTTTCTCCTTTAAAAAGCCCACATGCTGCATGTGAAAGATTACAACTATCATGTGTAATATAACTATACTCCAAAAGTTTGATTGAGGTATTTTTTTTACCTTTTAATTAGGAGAACTTAATTAGAACCTAAGCAACTTTTCTGCCCTCCTTCTCCCAATTCACAGCTATTTCTCTGACAGTGTTATTTATTAAAACTGAAGGACCTATTTGAGGCATACAAAATAAATTAGGTTAAAAAAAATACTTGACATAATACTTAGAATATTTAAAGAGAAAGGCTATGGGGAAGCTAGGTGGCAAGGTGAATAGAGCACCAGCCCTGGAGTCAGGAGGACCTGAGTTCAAATCTGACATCAGACACAACACAAAAACTAGCTGCGTGACCTTGGGCAAGTCACTTAACCCCAATTGCCCTCCAAAAAGGGAAAAGACAAAAAAGTTTTGGAAAGTAGTTAGTGTGTTCTTAGAATGGCAATGCCATACTTACTAATGACCAAAAAAATCCCATCAATAAATTCCTTGTATTAGCCAATACTGAAGTATTATCCAATTTTATCCCTTTTTGAGAGCCAGGTAATATACTGAAAAGAGAACTAAAGAGTCAGAATACCTGACTTTAAAGGCTTAACCTTGCTGGGGTAACAAATACTGATACACCAACTTAATGGAGGCAGATGTGAGAAAAATGATTTGTAAAGCAGAAATATAAACTATTATTTTAAAACTCACTAAGTCTTCTCTTTCAGCCATGGTTCTTTCAATGCAGTCAGCCCGGTATATTATATACCATTAAATCTCATTCTAGTCTTGAAACTGAAGACCAAGCTAAAGAGAGGAGGAAAGGGAGCACTTTGATACAGGGAAACAAAACCCACTTTACACTGAAATCCTCAATTTTCAAATAATATTCATATATACATAATAGAAGAAATTTCTACCATTGAATGAATGAAACCAGGTCTCTAAGATCTTTCTCTTAGTCTGAAGGGGACTTTTTCAGAAAACTACCCTAAACTTAAAAAATTTTAAAGGTACAGTTATAATACATGAACTTAAATATTCTCTTACCACAACACAGTAATATTCCTTGTCCCCAATCCCACACACATTTAAAAATGCAGAATCTAACTGTAACTGGATATATTTGCACAAACTCTAGTTTTCTAACTAGTAAATAGGTATATGCCTCAATTCTCTATATCAAGCATGGCTGAAAAATAGGATGTTCTGATTAATCTCCATGATAATTCATCAGGGATGCTGAGAAGGAGACTGATACTTTCAGGATGGTTTGGATCAGAGAACCTCTAAATTTCTTAAGTCTGTGATTAAAATGATTCTGTGATCAAATATTCTGTTTAATAAAGCAGCTACATAAATGCAGGCAGACATATACAATTCATAGGGAGACAGTATGGTGTAGCACACAGAACTCTGGACCTACAGTCAGGAAGACCTGGGTTCAAATCTTTTCTCTAATCTTTGCAAGTCACTTGACCCTCTAAAGGTGGCTAAATAAATAAAATACCTTAGTGCCTACTTCACAGGGTTGTTGTGAGGTTCAAATGAGATGGAAGAGATGATGATGATGACTACTACTAAGACATCATTTATTTAGCACTTTGAGGTTTGCAAGGCAATTTACAAATACTCACTTATTGTATGCACACAACACCCCTGGGAGGTAAGTGCTATTATCATCCCCATTTTACAGAAAAGGAAACTGGGGCTGATAGAGGTTAAGTGACTTGCCCAGGGTCACACAGTCTAAGGCTGGACTGAACTCAGACCTTCTTGACTCCTGGTCCATACCTTTATTCTCCATGAGTCTATAAACTACCACCCACCAACCAAATCCAACTCAATGCCTATTATATGGACAGTGAGATAAGGATGGTTTTTAGATTTTTTTAAAATAAAGTTTTATTTGCATTTTAAAATGTAAAAACCTTTCTTAGCTTGCCAAATGCCAGAACCCAACCTCTACACTAAAACCAACTAACTGTCTAAATGTATGGAAAACGTCTCACAAATCTCACAGCGCTATACAGGTATTAGTTATATAATTCTTATATGGGAAAATCAGTTTTCAGAGATTTAGGCTAAGGTTCTATTGAATATAACTTGACCTCTTGTGATTCACAGATTGTTTGAATTGGCCAACAGATGTCGAACTGAACCTGTTATCACTCTAAGAGGATCGAAGAATTTGGGAACTGGAAGTGACCATAGAAATTAACTGGTCACATTCTGATGTGGTAGGAAGAATGCTAGCTAGATGCAGAGTTGGAAGAGCTGGGATCCAATCCTGGTTCTGCCACTCACTGCTTGCGTGACCATTAGGGAATGACTTAATCCCTCTGGGTTCCATTTTCTGATTTGTAAAATGACAAGCTAGACCAGATGTTCTCTAAGGCTCCTTTCAGGAAACTGAGAACCCAAGTTTTAAGTGACTTGTCCAAGGCCACACAAATAGTAACAGATCCGGGATCACGTGAACTCTTTTTCTCCAGGCCCAGTGACTTTTCTACTCCCAATACAGAGCATCTAGTAATAGTTTCTATTATGCTTAAAGGTTTACTAAGCATTTTAAATACACAATTTCATGGGATGCCCACCCCTGGGAGGTTGGTAAAGTAGAGCTAGCAATACTGTAAATAGAAAACTTAACTAGAAATTACTATATAATTACTTGAAGGGCAAGAGTAATTTCAGGGATTCATGCCAATATCTGGTTCCCTCCAATGAGTTTTAAGAATCCCTTTTGAGGATTATTTACCCCATCAGTCTTCATAGTCCTGAGGAACAGAATGCCACTACTATTCAGCTTAAGAATCATTTTCTGCCCATAAAACATGCTTCAACCTCATCCCCACACCCCATTCAGTGGTTTCTCTAATACCCTCCTCTGGTACACATACAATTCCTTTCCACCAATCCCCACACACCTTCTAAAGATTGGGTCAGTGGATAAATTTAAACTTCATAAGTAGAGAACTACTTGCTTGGCATCAAAGGCACCATACTCATATACTCATTTCAACCCAACACCCAAAAATGTAGGTTAAGGAATCAAGTTAAAAAGCATCTGTGTTTTCAGTATTTAAGGTCTTGCTCACACCATTTAAATCCTCAAATTATAAGCTACCATTATATGAGTAAGTCTAACTACACAGTAAATGAATTGCCACATCAATTGTAAGCCACATAAAGAAAAAAGCAAACATACAACTAAATTATATGTAGACATATACATATGTCTATATATAAACACGTGCTTATTTTATACATATAACATAATAGCCCACAAACTAAAACTAAGTTATTTGGTTTAGCAAAATACTGTTTCATTTGGGAAATATAAATTCATTCTCTTCATTCAAAGCACCAAATTTGCATTAAAAAAGAAGCTTCCTCTCCTGAAAAATCTGGTTCCTGGCTCTGTTTTAAAATAGGGAATATGGAGTGTCTTAAGGCATGAAGGCATAGGTAGGAGCAGTTGGTGCTGGTAAAGACCACCATAGACAACAAGATAATTAGTGAATTACAGGATTAGGGGATAACTAGAGAAGGCAGATAATGGGGAATATTACTATACTAGAAAGAGCATAGAGATCAAGACTACCTGTGTGACCCTGGATAAGGTTAGCTGCTCACTTCCAGGGACTAGATTTCCTCATGTACAAAATATGGAGAGTGAAGTAGTTGATATCTAAGGTCCTTTTCCTTCCAACTCACTATGATCCCCTACAGTGGAGCTGATCTTATAAATTAATCCAATGGGTATTTATTCACAGTAGTGAGAATGAATCAGTGGCATGAATGAAGAGAATCCAACAGTACCCACCAGTTTTGGAGACTGAATCTCTATTTGCCCTCATGCATTCACTGTGGCAAAGCATTGAGCTCACACTGTTCCAAAGTCTTATATATATCTTGCATCAGAAATGGAATAAGCAATGATAAAGCTATGTTTTAAATATAGCCTACTATAGTTATCTAAATTCCCCTAAGACTTATTACTTCCTGATAGACTACTCTTAGCTCTTTGCTTTATCCTTGCAGTGTTATAAACTCAGAGACTGGAGGTTAAGGAAACTGGCAGCAGGAGTTAATTCTGCATTCTCACAACTCAAAAGAAGTCATTTATCCAGTACTGATGTCTAGTCCATTTGCTTATTTATTAGCCTGTAAGAAGAACTAGCCTTCTACCAGGCCTCCTCCAACCTACCATTATGACACAGAAGTGGGCTGAGATTCTAAAATGGCATGCCAACAAAGCACATGGTCTGGCAGGTCCTAGACCAAGCTGAAAAAGCTTCAAGCACATCCCGTACTTGAAGGATTGTTTGTCTTTTGGTGGAAGACAAGCCTTAAGTGAAGTTCAAGTTTAGAGAGCACACTGGCAAGAGAAGGATAAATTTTTTTTGGTGATGACAACTCATGTCTTCATATATACTAAGGAACTATATTATATATATAAAATACTAAGGAAGAGGGCTTTCATTCACCTACAGTAGAAATAATAATAACAACAATAGCTATCATTCTACATGGCTTTAAGGTTTGCAAAGGGCTTTACACATGTTAGATCATTTGGTCTTCACAACAAACCTATAGGGTAGGAGCTATTATTATCCCCAATTTACAGATGAGAAAATGGTAACAGATTGTATTTGAACTCAGGACTTCCTGACTCCAAGTCTAGGCTCTATCCACCAAGTCACACACAAAACATGTGAGAATAGCCTAAATGTTCTAATATCTGATAAAATTGAACATTAAAGCATACTCTTTATAAAAGCTAGTCTTCATAACTAAAAACTGCTGTTACACTTTTTATAAAATGGAGAAAACGTTCCACACTTATCTAATTCGACAGATGACTATTTGCTTGTTTGTTTAATAAATATGTTGTTTACAGTCACGTTGTCTATCTACCAGGGAAAAAAGGGTTTACAATGGAAACTGTGATCTAATTTTAGCATGAGCCACATTATTGAAATATACTAATGGGAAATACAGGGAGAGGTTGATTGTCATGGGGGTTTCCAACAAGGTGCTTTCCCCTGATCATTTTTGGGTCCTAATCTGTTCTGGTCTCTAACCAAAATTTACATACCAACTGAGGTCCCAAATTTAGAAGAGAGATTTTAAAACAAAGAAATATAACAGACCAAGATCTTAATGAATTTTTACTCAAGGATATGTATACAATGTTGATGGGTACAGAGGACTCTCAGACTAACATTTTCCTCATTCATACTTTGTTATACCATATATAGTGGAAGGCTAGCAAGCACAAAGAAAAAAAAAAACACAGCGACTGAGATCAATAAAATTCCTTATCTCTAAGCCTCCAACAAAGGCTTTCTGGAGCTCCTCTCCCCTGCCATAATGCACACAACTTCCCTCAGTAAGTGGTAGGCTGCCTCCACAAATTATTAAGCAGTCACTTAGGTGTTTCCCTGCTCCCCTTAAAGGCCAGGCTCTCTCTCCTTCAGCTTTTTGTTTGGGATCTAATCCAATCCCCTCTTTTAAAAGACAGGGCCCTAAAGCCAGGCCAAGACTCCTGGGCCTTGGCCCAGCAACCGGGTTTGTGGCCACTGAACAAGTCAATCTTTTAACTATGCACAAGTTTTCAGTCATCACCTCTGACATGCCACATCTTGGGGAAAACCTTTTCAAGAGACAAAAATCTACCCACTAGCATCCAAACAAGTAGCTTAACTCCAGTAACTTTACTCAGCCAGTCTTCTTTAGAGCTGCAGTGGTACCTCAGTGCCCTCAGGCCCTCACTGTAGTTTAAGACTACAAATTACAGATCTGCGGTCATACACTGGCAAAGAGTTTCCTTAAGAAAAAGTTGCCTACACCTATGAAGTCAGAGGTTTAGGGAAAAAAATGCAGCTAAACTTCATCTTACAAACCTAGTAAATGTCACTATGGGGGGGGGGGGGTGAGGGTGTATGATTATGAATCACAAAACACCAGGATCTGGTGTGATCCAGTAAAAGTGTGCTGGATTTGGAGTCACAGGTTCTTCGGGTCAGCTTCAGCCTCTCCCATTTTACCCTTCAGCAAATTACTTAATCTCTGGGTTTCAACTTTTCTTTAGTTAAAATGACAATCTGGGAAAATCTTAAGATCCCCATTCTAATGTACGGGTGGTGTGACCTTAGGCAAGCCCCTTAGCCTTTCCGACATTCAGTTTCCTTCCTAGTAAAGGGAGTTCATAAAATAAGTAAGGAAGGGCTGGGAGGATCAAATAAGATAATGCAGGTAAAGGGCTTAGCAGCTATTACTATTGCAATCTAACTCTAAGCAGACTTAGTAAGCAGTGCTTTGTAAACATCACCAGCATCATTATAATTACTACAAGCAAGAGAAAAGGAGCTGACAGTTCAAGAAAACTGGCCAATCAGTGGCTGCAGAGTTAACACAAAAGCCCCATATTCTAGCTTTTCCAAGTACCAAGGAAGGATAGAGAAATCATCACATGGTAATGCATTTGCAAGGGAGGTTAAAGGTCAACGCACAGCATATTTCAATTTGTTTAATAGGGTGTAGCATCTGCTTATTAAAAAAACTCATTTGAGGTTGTATTTTGCTTTCTGTCATTTCCTCCTTGGTAAGTTTGCAAAGTTCTGATGCAAACTGAAAGCATTCATTGAACAGAAAGCAACTGAGAGAAACACACAAACAACCAAATCTGCCCGCACCCTATAAAACCACATGAGACCACATTCATCTCTTCCCCTCGTGTCCAAAGGAAAACATTTTGTAGAACTCTTTCAAATGCTCTATGCCCCAAGCCTGCCTGCCTGACGAGAGTGAGGGAACTGTGCTCCACCTAAAGGCTCAGCCTTACACAAGGCAGCAAGATCTCAAACAAGCAACTCCTATTTATCTTTTGTCTCATTTCACCAACTTTGTTCTATAACAAAATAAACAGGCTACAGTCCCATGGCTTTTCTATGGGAATTCCCTGAGACTTGAAGTTTAGTTAGCAAAACAAGATTGCTTCAACTAAATTCCTAATGCTCAGAAAATGTGAAAACTTTGGCAGGCTTAAAATCTGCATAAAGAACAGTTTCTTGAGTGTGTCCATATTTAATGGGGTTCAATATTCCATAGAATAAAATATTAAGTAAATGTCATTTTATTAAAAATAGCCTGGAGCCTGAACTGCTTCCAAACCTCCTCTTCTGTTCTTACAAGTCAAGTGGAAAGTTAACTGGTGTGATTCCAGAACCCAAGGTTCAAGGCCCACTCACAGAGAGATAGCTGTATAGGATCTCCTCCAGTAAGACCTCGAATATCTCTGGCAGGCACTAGGTTAGACGACCTTTAAGGTTACTCAACTCTAATATTCTAAGATTTAACTAAAATATCTATAAAGTCCAATTCAATCTGTTCAGTTACATCTGACTTTTCATGACTCCTTTTGTGGTTTTCTTGGTAAAGATACCAAGTGTTTTGCCATTTCCTTCTCCAGCTCATTTTACAGATGAAGAAACTGAAGCAAACAGGGTGAAGTGACTTGCCCAGGGTCACAGAGTAAATGTCAGAGGCTGGATTTGACCTCAGGAAGATGAGTCTTCCTAACTACAGGCTCAGCACCCCATCCTCTGCACCACCTGGTTGACCTCTCCTCTACTTCCCCCACTTCAACCCACAACCTTGGCAAGTTCCTACAACTTTATCTGCTCTGCTCCCTTGCCACTGAAGGATGATGGGAGCCAATACCAATTTAAGCTCTCAGTGAGGGTTTTCACTCCTTCTGAGCAATCCTTTAACGTGCTGAGGATTTAACTAGTGCTAGAACTCCTTCCAAGAGGTCTACAGAATGTATGTCTGAGGCTCCAGGAGGTTATCAGCACAAGACTGAATAGTTAGTAAATGTCAGAGAGAGGTTTTGAGCCCAGTTCTAGCATACTGTTCAGTGGACTGCCTGCCTCCTTTTACTCAGCTCTCATTCTCCTTTCCCAAACCTGTCTTCTCTTGATTTGAGCCCACCCTCTTCCCTCACTCGTGGCAAATACAACCACTTTAATCTTGAGACCAACGCCATCTAAGGTTATGCCATACGATCTCTTATCCTTTAAGACTTGAGGGAAAGAGAAAGGAGATAGCCCCCCTTCTCAAACCCAGTTTGGTAAACTGAGGCAGGGCTCAAATAGATGGCCTCCATCTTCTTTTCCAGCTTTCTGTGGCCTCTGGAATCTTGCTCACCAATAATACCCTCTCCCAATCAACTCATTTTCGTGAAGTGCACCTGCTTTGAACGCATGAGCTCCCACTTGTTTTATGCATGGCAGCAAAAAGGGCAACAGAGCAATGAAGCATAAAGAAAGGGACGACCACTAGAAGGTCCGAGTGGTTCTGATCTGGCTTCTGCCACTTATCTCATTACAGAAACTTGCGAAAGTCACTACCCCTTTGGTGACATCAGTTTCCTTACCTGTAAAACGAATGTAGAATGAACTCTAAAAAGGCCTTTCCCACTCAAACATCCTACATTTGATGTACTAATGAAAGCAGCGTGACAGTATAGGGAATGCTGGAGCTCGAGTCAAATGACTTGGGTTTGAACCTCATCTTCAGAGGCTTATTACTACATGTACAACTAGGGTCAAATCCATTCATTTCTCTGCTCTGATCATCAGTTTCCTGGTCTATAAAATGGGGAACTACCACATATATACTTACACCACCCACCACAGGGCGGTAGTGAAGAAAGCGTTGTTGACTTATTCTTACAACAACAAACAACCTGCGCTCCCTCCAGCAGCAGAGATGGTCCTCCTAAGCTGGTGTATGCAACTGCTTTCCCAACTGCTTCAGTATGACTTACATATCACAACCAGGAATTTTCCAATGCCTCCCACCATGCCTGACACACGCTCACTAAGTATTTGTTGACTGATTCTAGCTTTTGAATAAAATTTAGAGTGATGGTTTAACAGGAAAGAAAAAAGCATACAATTCTAAACTTTCTATTAAGTTTAACACAAATAGTCAGAACGTCAAAGAAAATAAGTAAAATAATTGTTGGAGGGACTGCAGAAATAAAAAATAAAAACCCAGGCACACTGTTGGAGGAGCTCCACCGAGGGTCAATACCTTTAAATATCTGAGGAGCATTTTTTTCATGAATAAGAGTAAAAATGTCCCGTTAAGACCTTCTATTTATGACATGTCAAGTGTTTCACAATTATTAAATCATTAATCCTTTCTAGACTCTGAGAGGCAAGCAGGTAGCAATAATTAACAACTATCTTGTGAGGAAGAAACTCTGCAAGAGAATTTTATCAAATAGCAGTTATTTGTAGAATTCAGCAACCAAGCCAGGAGGAATCAAGTTTCCTAATGCTCCCTCTTCCATTCTGATAATTCACATCCTATGGGTAGGGAACAATTGCCACAAAATAAATTCTGGAGCTTTTTTCTTTGATATAGTTCATTTCCTAACCAAAGATCATATTGGAGATAAAATCAATATCCTAAACAGGAATAAGATGCATTTACAGGAAAAGAAAATGTTCTTGGTAAATCCCCATTCGTCTGTGTCTCCTAAACAAGCCATATGCTAAAGCCTCCATTAACCAAACCTTCTACCTGTGATCTCTCCACATGCTGTAACCACAAAGTCCAAAACAGTACCACCACCAACCACAGCAGCTTACAATTTTGGGTTAATCAACTAAAAAGTCTAGTTTTCAAATATTCAAACAAAAAAATCTATACAGGGCCGCTAGGTGGCACAGAGAGCCGGTCCTGGAGCCAGGAGGACCTGAGTTCGGATCTGACCTCAGACACTTAACATACGCACACACAAAAACTAGATGTGTGATGGACCAGGTGGGAGGTGAGACAGGTGGGAGGGAAATATAAGCAGTCTTTTACAATATATCTACTATGGTAATGTTTTGCATAGATATACATGTACAACACATACTGAACTGCTTATCTTCTCAGAGGGAGTGGGTGACAAGGGAGAAGGGGAATGGATCTGAAAATCAAAGTTTTAAAATCAAATGTTTCATAAGATGTCCAGGCAGTGGGGCTCAGAGATTCACCTTGCCCTAATGGCAAAGTCGAAGGGGGTATGGGAGAAGATATGGGAGAGAGCAGATTGGATGAGGGGATATCTAGTGGGACTGCTATTCTGGGGTGGTGGGTAGGGAAAAATGGGGGGAAAATGTAACTCATAATCTGGTGGAAATGAATGATGTAAACCAGAAGTTAATAAAGCATTTGTTTAATCAAAAAAAAAAGTAAAAAAAAAACTAGATGTGTGACCTTGGGCAAGTTACTTAACCCCAATTACCCTCCAAAAAGAAAAAAAAGTATCTATATTCAGCGGTTACATGTACTACAAGTTACTTCACAGTTAACAACTACAGTTTTTCTTTAATTTACTAAATCAGATAAAACATACCCAGTCTCATACATATGCCATTAAATCAAACTAAAAAAAGCCAATCTGTGATACCAAAACCATGACACTAATACAAATAATTGCTAACATTTATATAGAGTTTAATTATGTGTCAGCAGGCACTTTACAAAATAACTCATTTGATTCTCACAACCCTGGGAAGAACGTACTGTTATTAATCTCACTTTAAAGGTGAGGAAACAGAGGCAAACAGGGGTTAAGTGACTTGCCCAGGGTCACAAAACTAATCTGAGGCTAGATTTTTTTAACTCGGGTCTTTCTGCCTCCCAGCCCAGCACTATTAACAAACTGTTTCAATTGCTGTTTTGTGAAGTAGGATTCTACTTTCAACATTAAAATTGAAAAGTAAAGTCATTAAAAATGCATATATCGGGGCGGCTAGGTGGCGCAGTGAGTAGAGCGTTGGCCCTGGAGTCAGAAGGACCTGAGTTCGGATCCAACCTCAGACACGTAATGCACACACAAACAAAAACCTAGCCGTGTGACCTTGGGCAAGTTACTTAATCCCAATTGCCCTCCAAAAAAAAAAAAAGAAAAGAAAAAAAGAAAAATGCATATCAAGGATCAAGGATCAAGCAGTAGTCTTCAAAGTGGACGCCATGGAATGGACCCTCCCAATAATATAATAGCTAGCATAAGGTCCTTTAAGATTTGCAAACCAGGGCGGCTAGGTGGCGCAGTGAGTAGAGCGCCAGCCCCGGAGTCAGAAGGACCGGAGTCAGAAGGACCTGAGTTCGGAGCCGGCCTCCGACACTTAATCCGCACAAACAAAAACCTAGCCGTGTAACCTTGGGCAAGTTACTTAACCCCAATTGCCCTAAAGGGGCGGCTAGGTGGCGCAGTGAGTAAGGGCGCCGGCCTCGGAGTTGGGATGACCCGAGATCAGATCTGGCCTCAGAAAATGAGCACCCACGCATAAATAATGACTAGCCGTGTAACCTGGAGCAAGTTACTTAACCCCAATTGCTTTAAAAAAAAAATTTGCAAACCACCTTGCATGTTGCTATAGCTCTTGTACAGATGAAGAAATTAAGGCTGACAGAGATCAAATGACTTGCCCAAGATTACACAGCTGAACCACATGTCTAAGGAAGGCTTCAAACCCAGGCCTTCTTAATTCTAGCATTCTATTCACTACCCCACCCTTGCCATTCATTATTCTGCTTGTCTCCAGCACAACCTCCTGTAACTGTTCTTTTAAGCAAAGTAGGTCACCCCTCCAACACCTACTGCAGTAACACTGTAGGTGCCACTGGAGAAATGTCTCCCCCTCCTCAGTATATCCACTCCTTGGCCTCCAATTACCTTGTGGCTGAGGCTACTAACTCCCCCTTCCCACCCCAAACAGAGAGGACAATGACCCTTTCGTTTTGGGGCTGGACAAGGTGAGTCACACCGAATGAGTAGATGAGATATACATGAAAGACCTCTTTAAAATATCTTCTCCCCAGAACTTGCCCATTACTGCTGAGGGTGCTACCATTCTTCTAGTCACCCAGGTTTGCAACTCTGGTGTCATCCTTGGTGCCTCAGGTGAATTTCATTACCATTTTTTCTAACTGTATAAAGTAGTCCTGTAGACTAGTAGTGTGGTAGTAATAGATTGGTAGTAACTGAACTAGTATATTGGTGTGTAACTGAATGAATGAATTGGTATTGGTAGTAACTGAACTAGTAGACTGGTGTGTAACTAAACAGATGAATGAATTTAAGTAGTAACATCATTTTTACTATGCTGGAATAATCTAATCTATCTGTAAGCTATGAATGTTCTCCAATTACTTAGGTCTATTTCTGTCAAGAGTGTTTTAAGTTTTTAAGTTTAAGTAAGTGTTCACATAGTTCCCATATACATCACTATACGTAGATAGACTCCCAAATGTTTTATACTCCTAGTGCTTCTTGCTGGGTTAACATGAAGAAATGTTGATGACTTCCATGATTTTATTTGATATCCTGCAATTTTGCTGAATTTGTCCCAACTTTTTAGCTGTCTCTTTAGGGTTCTCTAATTAGACCATCAATGAATTTGCAAAAATCCATCATTTTTCCTCTGTCTATATTTATTCAGGGAGGGCAGGGAGAGAGTGCTATATTGCTATAATCAGCATTCCTAGTCTATATTAATAGTAGCAATGATAACTGGCATCCTTGTTTTTCCACTGATCTTACTGACTTTTTAGGGTCTAGTGACAGTTTTTTAGCCAGAACTTTCTTTAGGCCATCCATTTTCCCTTTGTGCAATATGAATGGCAATTAGGACTTGTTCATGCTTGGGTTCCCTTGGTGCTTTTTTCCTCATGTTAAATCCAAATTCCTCTTTTATTTCCATGCCTGCTTGGCTCTAGATATTGATCTAGTTAGAGATGACATTCTCATTTCATCTGTGCCATTCAAGTTCAGAAAAAAATTCAAAAAAAAATTTTAATGCAGCTAAAATTTGCTATTTTCTTTTATAAACTGTGTAAGGAGCCTCCTTGGCTCCTGAGTGAGAATTTCTTTGGGGTCTTCTGGCTATGTTAGTGTTTATTTCAGGCATTACTCTTTCTATTTGCCTTAGTATCTATTCACCTTTCTTTTGACACAAGCTTCAAAAGGATAGAATCATGGGTGGGAAATACAAACTCATTCCAGAAGTCTGAAAAGCTGTCTTAGATATGGCTTTGGTTCTTGTTAAAAAAAAAAAAACTGCTGATATTGAGGCAGCTGGGTGGCACAGTGAATACAGCACCGGCCCTGGAGTCAGGAGGACCTGAGTTCAAATCCGGCCTCAGACACTTGACACACTTACTAGCTGTGTGACCTTGGGCAAGTCAAATTAACCCCAACTGCTCTCCAAAAGGCAAAAAAAAAAAAAAAGTTTTTTCTAAATGTATTGATATAATCATATGGCTTTTTAAAATTCTTGTTATCAATATGTTCTATTATGTTTATAATTCTATTATTGAGCCAATTCACATTCCTGGTATAAACACAATGTAGCAAAAAATGGTAGATGGGGGCAAAATGTTGGTAGGGATGTAAAAAACTAGCCGTGTTAATTCACTGCTGGTAAAGCTGGGAACTATTTCAATCATTTTGACAATAAGCCAAAAAAAAAAAAAAAAGTTACAAAACTGTTTATGCCAATCAATCCCACTACTGAGTTGACATCCAAAGGAGGTCACTGAAAATAAAGATCTATCTGTATGAAAATATACACAACAATGTTATTCCTAACTTGACAAGTCAGAACTAGACTAACTGTCCAACAATTGAAGAATAAATAAACAGGAAGAATGTATCTTATAAAGAAAAATGAATGAAAAAAAGGAAAGACCTGCAATGAGGCAGAACACATCAAAATAAAAAACTATACAAAAACTACATAAGTGAAGATAATCTTAAAAAGCAACAAAATTCAGATAAAAAAATTAGACTATGTTGTTATTAACTATAAAACTACACAACTGTGATCACTTAACAGCAAACCATGACAAAATAAAAGATTGAGAATGTATCAGTCATAATCACTGTTTTGCAGGACTATGCATCATGGAGGATTCAGTTATGAGCATCTCTAAATTGTGTATAATGTTCGAAAATATAATTATCAATTAGAAAAAGAAAGTGAAGTTTTATCCATTCAGCAATGTTAATGAACTTTCAGGTGAACATTCAGTAAATGTGCAACATATTTTTATTACAAATTTTATAGACTCTTAAGATCTGTTTAGTAAGGTTTCTGAAAAGCTAAACAACTGTGAAAGAACAAATAATTTACTTCAAGGGGTAAATGTTCCTTACTCAAATGTACTGCTTATATATGCTGACATAGCAAAATCCCAAACACTCCATTTGAAAAGCTTAGGAAAAGCTGTTAGTTGCCACTGAGTAGGTCTTTTCAGAAAAACAAAACAAAACAAAACAAAACAAAACAAAACAGTGCTTTAAAAAAAAATGTGAGAAGCAGTCCAGCATAAAATAGTCTTGGGTTCTACTTTCAATTAGAAAGGTGTTTTTGTTGTTGTCATTTAATCATTTTTTCAGCCACACCCTACTTTCCATAACCCCATTTGGGGTTTTCTTGACAAGGATTCTGGTGTTGTTTGCCATTTGCTGCTCCAGCTCATTTTACAGAGAACTGAGGCAAACTTGGTTAACAGAGTCACATAGTTAGTAAGTATCTGAGGCCAGATTTGAACTCAGGAAGGTGTAATTCCTGGCTCCAGTAATGGCACTCTATCCACTATACCAACTAGCTGCCTCAGTTAGACCTGTGCTCAAAACTTACTTTGCTACTCTAGGTATGTCACTTCCCCTCTACATATCACAGTTTCCTTGTCTGAAAAAATAAATAAAAGGACTAACAATTGAATAAACAAACTAATGAATTTTTTTAAATAGGGCTAATAAAATGTTTCATAAGGTAGTTGCGACACAAGCACTTTATAAATCTTAAAGTTCTATAGAAGAATTATTATTAAAAACAAATCTATACTCCTGGCAGTCATTTGTAAAACCAGAAAGACTCTACAAACAAAACTAAAATGAGTTTTTTTGTTGTTCTTGATGTTTAGTCATTTCAGTCAAGTCTGATTCTGTGACTCCATTTGGGGTTTTCTTGGCAAAGATCTAGGAGTGGCTGACTCATTTTATAGATAAAGAACTAAGTCAAACAAGGTTAAGTGACTTGCCCAGAGTCAAACAGCTAATAAGTGTATGAGGCCACATTTGAACTCAGGAAGATTTATATCTGACTCCAAGCCTGACACACTGTACTACTGAGCTTCCTGGGAGAGTGAGGTACTATAAGATTAATCAAATACGTATCAATTGTGAAAATACCACATAAAATACATGTAAGCACGTCTAAATTTTAAGTATTTAATCCTAGAGGCAACAGGAAGCCACCTGAGTTTATTGGGGGGCAGGGCAAGGTTACATAGTTTGACCTGTGCTTTAGGAAAGTCACTTTGGCAGCTGAGTAGAGACTGGACTTGTGGCAGGCAGACCCAGCAGCAGGCTACTGTAGTTCATGCATGAGATGAGAGTACTATTAGAGCAAAGATCAAAGCGATAAAAACCCAGAATAAAAATAAGAAAGCATATTTAATTAAACATTATTGATGTAAGCAAGTTATTGATGAAAAAAATGGTAAATAGATGAAGGAAAGAATATTGACCATCAATTACAGTAACTTCATTAGCTGGTGTAATCAATTGCCATAATGAAGAGCCTGAAAGAGAGGACCTCAGTTAGCAAACACGTGACATTTGCCAAGTGGAGAGATTCAGCAGTTGAAGGTTGCTTCAATGCACAGGTAATCTTAACTGTTTTTGTGTCATGGACCCTTTGGTGGTCTGCTAAAATCTACATTTTCTTCAGAAAAATGATTTTAAATGCACAAAATACAGAGGATAAAAAAGAAAATAATTATCAAAAAATTTTTAAAAACAAGCTCACATTCAAACCCAGCCTCAGACACTTGACACTCTTACTAGCTGTGTGAAGTTGGGCAAGTCACTTAATCCCAACCCCCCAACTGCCTTGCCTAACCCCCTCAAAAAACAAGAACCAAGTTCACAGATCCCAACCCCTCCTAGCTTAAACTCTTTGTAAAACCTTGTAGAAAATCCTCTTGACTCAAGTGACAGACTTGAGATGCAAAATGAGATAACATACTCAAACACAATTCTGGAAAGAGTCGATGTAGGGATTTGTTTTGCTTGATTTGCATAAATGTTACAAGGTCTCTGTTTTTCTTTTTCCCCAACGGGTCTGAGGAAAGAAGATAAAAACGTTTTTGTCATTTTTTTTAAAATCTTCAGGATGACGGGGTAGACAATGAGTTGTACAGCCTTTTAAGAAAACAAGTAGTAGTGGCCAGAAAAATCAGTTTCAAGAAATCTTGGAAACTCAATGTAAAGTCATCTCAAAGGCATTTAATAACGAAAATGGACAGAGGACAACATAGGCCAAAGATGAAAAAGATCCAAAGAATTTATTTTTTAAAATTTATTTTTACAACAAACTCTTCATTAAAGAAGAGTGGAGCCAACACACTGGGCCTCTTATCACAGCCCCAAGCACACTTCTTGAGGAGGCAGAAATGACACTCAAGAAAACAGAGATGGGAAAAGCAGTTGGACTAGGCCAAGTATACCCAGAGGAGGTCTGTGAAAGATGTAACATAATTCTAAAGGCAACGAGGGTTATGTTCTCAAGGTAGCTGAAAGAGAAAACGACTTGGAAAGACTTATTCAAAGGCCTGGAAAATATCTAGAACTCAAAAAGAACAAAAAAGAATAGTAATAACTTCCAGCTAATATGTTTCAGTAAGAATCACCATCCTAAGTATTGAAAGCATCCTTGATGAAGTAATACTGGAAGGCAACTGGCAAACAATATATCTGTTTTATCATACACTGACTAAAAGAGAGAGACAACACAAGATTCTCCAGTCTATTCTCTACCAATGCTCCAAATCTTCTCTGCTCATGCATTCCACAGCTTCCCTTCCCCAAGGACTTTAACCCATCCCCACAATTCAGGTCCTTGGTCTCATATTTTATCAACTAGTCACCAAGAACTCCCTCTTCTCATCTCGAAATTCCTTAACATCGTCTTCCATTGCTTCCCCCTTTATCCAGTCTCTGATGAAAAGGTGGCCCTTCTCTTTGCCAGGGCTCAATGTATACATATACATATACATATACATAGAGATATACACACACACACACACACACACACACACACACACACACACACACACACCCTTGATCCCATCCCATTCTATCTTCTCCAGAAGATTGTCTCCACTATCATCCCCTGTCTAATCTCTTCCTTTCTACTGGTTCCCTCCCTGCTGCTCTCAGACATGCTCAAATCTCTCCAATCCTTTTAAAAAGCCTTTCCTGGGCCCCACCATTCCCTCAAGCTGTAATCCTATATATGTATCTCCTCCCATTCTCAAATTCTCTGAAAAAAAGCCACCTAAAATCTAAGCCTTCTCTTCCTCTCCTCTCATTCCCTTCTAATGCCTCTTCAATTTGGCTTCCAACCTCATAATTCAAGTGAAACTTCTCTCCACAATTATCTCTTAATTGCCAAATCTGATGATCTTCATTCATCAGGTAACTTCATTCCTGACCTTTCTACAGCAAGACAAAGTTGACCATACTTTCCTCTTGGATACACACCATCCACGAAGCTTTTGTGACCCTACTTAACTCTGCCCTAGTTCTCCTCAGATCTGTCTGACCACTGTTCAGCCTCCTTTGCTGGCTCATCATCCCACCCCCTAACTGTGGGTATACCACACCAAAGTTCTGCTCTGACCCTTCTGTTCTTTCTATCCTCTCACTTGGTGACCTTTTCAGTTCTCATCACCTCTACTCAGTTGACTTCTAGATCTCTAATATATCCGGCCTCAACAGCACTCTATTAGATATTTGGATGTACAAAAGATAGCTCCACTATCTTTCTTCCAAAGCTCCCTTCTTCAGACCTCCCCATTTCTGTCCCAGCTACCACCACCCTCCCAAGCTCTAAGGTCTACAACCTCAGTGTTACCATCAATGCTACAATTCTAAAGGAAAGGACACCCACTTTTGTGGCCTTGGACAATTCATTTGGTCTCTCCCGGCTCCAGTTTCAACTGTAAAATGAAGGTTTTGAGTGTCAGGTCCCTTTTTCTCTTCACCCCACATATCCAATCAGTTGTCAAGTCTTTCTGCTTCTACCTTTTACAGTGTTTTTTGTATTGATCCCCTTCTTATTACTAACATAGCCACCACTTGAGTTCAATCACCTGGAGAACGACCTCCTAAATTGTTCTCTCTGCCTCATCTTTCCTACCTCCACTTAATCCAACCATGCTTTTTCTCAAGCACAGTTGTGATCCTATCTCCCACTCCACCAAGCCCAGGGGCTTCCTGATGTCTGTGAGATCCAACATAAACTCCTCTTGGGGAGTTTTACAGGGTTCACAGGCCTTCACAACCTGGCCCTAACTTACCTTTCCAGCCACACTCTCTATTACTCTCCATTTACTCTAGTCTAATCAGACAGGCTTCCTCTTTGTACTTCACACAAGACACTTCATCTCCCAAGTCAATCTAGGCCTTTGTACCAGTCATGTCCCATGTCTAGAATGCTTTTCCTCACCTTACAACCTCAAAATCCTTTACATTCTTCAAAACTCAGCTCAAGCACTACCTTCAACACAAATGTCTTTCCTGGCACATCTTCAACTGCTCGTACTCTCTGCCTCTAGAGACTGACTTCTATTTGTTCTGTGTATATTTGTATATGTGTGTGTCTCCCCCAATATAATGGAGGTAAACTGAGAGCTGGGGCTTTTTCATTTTTGTGTCAGCAGCTCCTAGCAGAGGCCCTTCACTAGGGCCTTCCTTCTGAGACAAGTTTTCATCTCATCTTCTGTGTCTGGCACATAGCTGCCTTCCTGTTGTGAGCACCATAGAGCACTGACTACTTGTGATTTTCCTTTTTGGTATCCCCATCACTTCATCCAGCGCTTAGCATGTGGCAGGTACTTGATAAATACTTGCTGAATCTCATTTGCATATTTTAAAGTCTCCTGGTTTCCGAGGTAGGAGTAAGAGTAAGCCAGAAATTGACGTCCTTGATAGATGAGAACGATGGATAACTTCCACCAGGACTTGAACTGGGTGGTGTACCTGGATAGAGTGGACCAAGGAAGAGAATGGACTGAGTGATTGTGGTTTAGAGGGAAGGTCTGGAAGTGACAACGTGGAAGTAAAATGTATGCCCACTCCCCTTGTAGGAACAGTGAGACAAGGTGAGACAAGAACCACCTGCAGCCATAGTTGCTATCAGTGTTCCACAAGAATGTGATGACTGGGAATTAAATCTATGAGTGAACACCACAGTATTACTACAATGAGTCCCCTCTTTTTTATGCTATTCCGTAACTACTTTATCAAGAAGAGGAAAGAATATAACAAGAAAGGGAAATGGCCACGTTATAACTACTAAGGAGAATGCTGGCAGCCTGGACCATTATGTTCCCTGCCAGGATTCGGTGGTGATCACCAAGTCCCTTTAAAGAAGTCTCTTATTGACAAGAATAACCGTAGTGCTATGAAAAGTGGTTAATCACTCTATTTATTTTTGGCAAATACATGTTAATTAAGTTATGTGACATATTCCTTAAAGCTTCGCAGCTTCATTGCTTAATGCTGATAATCATACAACAGAAGAGAAATTTTAAGACAGGAAAAGCACTTTACTTGACTCTCAAATTTAGAGTATGTGAGTAAAAATACAAGTGGGTAAAGATGGTATTAAAGTGCGTATTTGCATGTTCCTTTTAGTTTACTTAAACTGGCAACATGCCCCAAGCCCTCTAGACCTCAGCTTTCTCATCTGTAAAGTGAGGGAACAGAATGGTGATGTAGTCAGTGCCAAGCACACTCCTGTCAGAAGTCCTACATTTGAATCCCAATTCTATTACTAGCTATGTGACAGTGAGCAAGTCACTTTTCCCTCAAACTGCTGATACCTCAAACATTTAAAGATCCCTTTCTGTCCTCATTCTCTAAGCACTATGAGTTTATACCTAATTTGAATAAATGTTTGAGAACACCAAAGACAAAACTGTATTACTACATTTTCCAAGTCCTTATTTTATGTACTGTTATCAGCATCTTCAGATAATTTTGACACTGAAAACACTATCATACTAGATTCCCACTGTAATAATATTTCATAGATTTAAAATGTTAAAATTCTTTTTATGTAATTAAAAAAATAAAAACAAAAAAATTTCACAAATTTGACTACGATAAATAGAACACTTATTAAAGCATTCAAACTCACTGGCATTTACATCATCACAGGGACAAGGGAGTAATTAGCAACAAAACTAAACACATTCATATATTAGATCATGTATCACCTGTTCAGAGTAAAACAGAGGACAAAAGAATAGGCACTAATGTGCTCCAGAAATAGAACTCCATTATAATGCTGGTGACTAGAAGAGAAATCACATACACACACACACCCATTATTGGCTATTTTAGTGAGACAAATGTATTTATATCATTAACATATGATGGGCATGATATGATGTATATTTAGGAGTACCAAGGCCTAGTGATTAGCTGGCTGACAGAAACCAGTAATGAAGCACATAAATTCACTTATTGGTTCATTTTCTACAAAATATAACATTTCAAAATTAATAGTACACATTAAACACAAACATACACACACACACACACACACACACACACACACCTCCCAATACTACCTCAAACATAGCTAAAGCCAAGCTTAGGCTTTCCCCAAAAACATCTATTATTCCTCCTGACTTCAAGATTTCTGTCAAAAGTTTACCATAAGTCACATAAAATTCACAATTTCTGGATTATCTTTGATTCTTCCCTCCTCCTCCTCCTCTCTCATATCCATGCTATCACCAATAACTGCTGATTCTATCCAAAATCTCTCTTATATCCACTGCCCTATTTACAAGAGTTTCATCACCACACACTATGAACTTTTGCCAATGCCTCTACTTCTCTTTCTTTTAACCTGTCCTCCTTTCCATTGCCAGACTAAATCTTCCACATATAGGTCAAATCACATCATTCCAGGGCTCAAAAGTTTAGTCACCTCCTACTATTTACCCAAGTAAAGTTCACATTTGCCTGCCATTCAAAGCCTTACATCATCTATCACCATCCTACCTTTTCGTTTTTGTTATCAGCCAGCAGGCACTTGTATGCCAGGTTCTGTGCTTATCTCCTATTATTTACCTCTACAGAATTTCATTTAGCCAAACTGGAGTTTATTGTCTCAAATTCTTTGCATGTGCAGTTCCCCATCACTGGAATGTCCTCTCGTCAACCTGCTGAATTCCTATCCATTCTTTAAGTGACTTGCCCAGGGTTACACAGCTAGTGTCAAGTGTCTGAGGCCACATTTGAACTCAGGTCCTTCTGACTTCTAGGCCCATGCCACCCAGCTGCCCCTCTATCCATTCCATTCTTTAAACACCAACTTAAGAGTCAGATTTTTTTGCCTGATACCTTCAAATGGAAATCACTTTACAAGTCAGACTTCATCTAGCACTTTGACCTCTCTTCTCAATTGTACAATACTTACAGAATATCTATCCAGCAAGATTCTCACTGTGAAAGATATAACCCTCTGGCCCTGCAGACCCAAAGGTCAGTTCCTCTGGAATCTCTGTTTTAAAGAAGGAAGCAGGCCAGCCAAGTTTCTACCTTCATTCCTTTCCAGCTCTTACTCAGGATTTCTCTTTCCATTCAACCATAGCCCTCCATTTGTGTGGTCTTCTACCATTAGAATTTAAGTTCCTTGAGGGCAGCTACAAGGTTGTTGGGCTGGAGTTTTTCTGGCTTTTATTTGTATTCTCAGGATTTAATAAGTGCTTAATAAATGCTCATCAATTTGATAATATTGTATATTAGGTGCCTTTGCTTATGTCTCCCTAAATTTAGCCTAACAAAGGTTGTCCAATTTCTCAGCTGACTGGCTCCTTTACTCTTCAAACTAGAAACACACGTCCTTCCCTATTTAGGAAAAACTTTGCTCTCTCTCCTCTTATTAACTCATCTTCTCAAATAACTTCTTTAACTGCTTTCACTTCCCATTCCTTCCTTAGCCTCCTAAAACTCTCAGTTCCTACTACCTTTTTTTTCCTATGACACTACCCCCCCAACCCCCAGGACACCCTTTACTTCAATCTTTCTTGTCACAATATGACTAATGTGGAAATATGTTTAAAAGAAAGAAAAATGACTGTGAAAGATATAAGATCTCTGATCAATGCAATGACCAACCATGACTCCATAGGACTCAATGACAAGCATACTACCCAACTACTGGTAGAGACACAATAGACTCAAAGTGCAGAATGAGACATACATTTTTAGACATAGCCAATGGGAGAATTTGTTCTTGAATATGTTTATTTATTAAAAGTATTGCTTTTTTTTTTTTTATCTGGGAGAGGGGGAAAAAAGAAAAAAAATAAATTAAATTCCTGAAACATTTTTTTAAATGTACAAAAGAGAAACGAAGGAAGGCCAGAAGGAAATACAGATGTGTCCTACATATAAAGGACACCTCTGAAAGTAAAATGTAAAATTTATTCTATACTTCTAAAAACTAAGTTGTACATAATAAAGATTCTATTGTTCATATGTGAAATATATACACTTGTGTATACATACACATATATGTGTGTGCATATATGTGTATTGTGTGTATATACACACACAGAGTGTCTCTTCACTCCAAAATTATAAACATAAGGGCAGAAAAAAACATTGTCCTTTCAGGGAAAGTGCCAGCAAGTCAAAAGACCTGTACTCTAATCCAACTCTTCTATTCATTTGCAGTACAGCCTTGAACAAATAATTTAAATGTTCTGGACGTAATTTTATTCATTTGTATTAATTTAAAAATTAATTAATTAAATTAATAAATTAATTAATTAATTAAATTGATAAATAAATAAATTAATAAATTAATAAATAAATTAATTAATTAAAATTAATACTTCTTTTGCATCTTTTCCAGTAAGTGGAATAGTAAATACGTCTATTCAATAATTAAACTGATCAATTTCCAGGAATAATAGAAATTCCTAAAGGGAAAGGTAAGAATGTCGAGGGAGAAGCAGGAGAGGAAGAAGGAATAAAAATAAAGATCTCAATAAAGGAAAAATGTTACAGAGATTTCCACTATTCCAACATACACTATATCTTTCTTAGGCTTTAATCACCAGCTTGACCCCTTTCCTTGATAAAGTTTGTGATAAAATTAGTTTGTGGGGGTTGGGAGAAGGAGGTGTTGAGGAAGTGGAAATTACTCCTTTTAAGAGAAATGTTTTATTTTCAAGTCCAAATTCTCTGCTTCCCACTACTAATATGTATAACCAAGCAAAACAAATTCTCAAATTAGCTTTGTCCAAAAACCAAAGAAAAAGTAAGAAAAAATATGCTCCAATATGTACTCTGAGTTCATCAGTGCTCTACATGGATGTGTACTGCATGTTTCATCATGAGTCCTTGGGAACATCATGAGTGCTTGATCATTTAGTTAATTGGATGTGTTAGGTCTTTCAAAGATGTTTATCATTTGACAATACTGATTTATGTAAACTTTTCTTCTTGTCCTTCTCACTTCACTTTGTTTCAGTTCATACAAGCTGTCTCTGAAATCACTCTCTTCACCTCCATTTCTTACAGTGTAATAGTATTCTAGCATGCACACACATTTACATATACCATCAAATACTTTAGCTCATTTAGTCTTTCCCAAGGCACTCTCTCAGATTCTAATTCCTTGTTACCACAAAGAGCTGCTACAAATATTTGTGTGTGTGTGGACCCTTTCCCTCTTTTTTGATCTCTGGGGAACAGACTAGTGGTATCATTGGCTCAAATGATATATACAGTTTAATAGCTTTTTTGGTGTAGTTCCAAATTGTTTTCCACAATGACTGGACCAATTCACAGCCATACCAATAGTGCATTAAAGCAACTATTTTCCCAAAGCCCCGCCTGCATTTTTCATTTTCCTTTTTGTCAACTTTGTCAACTGATGGGTGTGAGGTGATACATACACCTCAGCTATTTTCATTTGTGCTTCTCTAATTATTAGTGATTTTGAGAATTTTTTCACACGACTAATAATTTGTGTTTCTCTTAAAACTACCCATTCATACCCACTGACCATTCTCCAATCAGTTGGAGAATGATTCTTTTTCTCATTAAATTTACTACAAATATTTTCCCCAGTCTCTCACTTCTCTTTTAAATTCAGCTGCATTGGTTTTGTTTGTGAAATTTTTTTTAATTATGAAATCCTTTTCCATTTTATCTCCTGTGAACCTATTTCTTGTTTGGTCATGAACTCATCCCCTATCCATACGGTAGACAAGTAATTTTCTTCCATGCACCTCTAATTTGCTTATGATGTCACCCTTGATGTCTAGATCATCTGCTAATGTGGAGTTTATTTTGGTATGAGATGTTGTTGTGAGATGTTGGTCTATACCTAGTTTCTGCCACACTACTTTCCAGTCTTCCCAATAAATTTTGTCAAATAGTCCTAACAGCTGGAATCTTCGGGTTTACTAAATACTCAGTTACTTTGCTCTCTGTTCCACTGATCAATCTCTATTTCTTAACCAACCCAAAACTGTTTTTACAATTAAAGCTTTGTAGAATACTTTGATATCTGGTATTACTAGTACCATCTCTCCCACTTCCTTCACATTTTTTTTCAATAATTCCTTTGATATATTTGACCTTATGTTCCTCCAGATGAATTTTGTTGTCATTTTTTTCTAGATCTTTAACATAATCCTTTGGTAGTTTGGTATGGTACTATAGTAAGTAGATTCAAATAAGTAGTACTATAATCATATTGGCACAGCCTACCTAGGAGCAATTAATATTTTTTCAATTATTTAAATGCTTTTATTTGTATAAAGAGTGTCTTATAACTGTGTTCATATATCTGAAATGTTCAACTTCACAAAGGAATTCAATAATCACACACTTAAAAGTAGAGTTTCATTAGAGCCAGACATTGGACAAAAGGTTATAAGAAGAAAAGAAAAATTACTACATTGAATAAAATATCCATTGTCTAAATCACAAAAATCACAAAATTTCAGAGACCATCTAATTCAACTCAATTTAATACAAACAAAAAATGAGGCTTCCTATATGCAAGGCACAACAACTATTACCAGTACCCCCAACAACAAAAAGACTGAAATAGTTTTATATTTTTCTGAAGGGATAACACCATTCATGCATACCTGAGTTACTCTATAATATGTTACTCTATAATAGCCAAAAAGCAGCCCTAGGATCTTTCCATGAAAGCCTCCAAGGAGAAATTCACCAACTCCTTCCTGATGCAGCTAAGTCCTGCTTCTGGCTAGAAGTTTGTCCTTACCCCAAAGCCTAAAGCTTCCTCTCCACAATTTCCTTATATTGCTCACAACCCCCAGGGCCAAGCAAAAAAACAAAAACAAAAACAAAAAAACTAACATATATACAATGTGTGTATATATTCTAATATATAAAATATATTTCTATATAGATATTCTAATATATAAAATATATATGCATGTATATATATAGTCTAATTTACAAAATATATACATATATATTCTAATCCTTCTTAGAGATGATAACTAGTTTGTCTTCATGGTTTTTTTCTGCATGTTAAACATCCCCATTTACTTTACCCCATCTTTATACAGAATGATTTCGTCTCTTCATCATCCTCATAGTCCTCCTATGTACACTCTCCAGATTAGCAATATCTTTCCCAAAATGTGTCACTTGGAACAATATTTTAGCCATGATCTGACCAAGGCAGAGTGTGGTTAGACTACTATCTTCCTAGTACTAGACACCACACCTCTCTTAATGTAGCCTAAATTCATATTAACTTTTTTTGGCTGCCAACTCAGATTATTGACCAGGATGTTTTTACAAGCATACTTTAGTATTTATACTACCTTTGAGAAACTTCCTTATTTCAAAAGTATCTTATTTCAAGAGTATAACGATGGCTACCATTTTTAAATGGAATAAATATTAGTAGTTTTAAACATATCAAGATTTGCTTACACTAAAGTATAAGAAAGCCTTTAATCCATGCGCTTGGAACACTACTTCAAGGGGTGCTTTCCTTATCTTTTTCAATTTCATGGTATGATTTACTGCATGATACATCAGAAACACTGAAGGGAAGGTAATAAGGCATATGATTTTGCTAAAACATCAGGATGTTCTAAAGAAAATGTTTCAAAAGATTGATAATCTCTGACCATTTGTACTGCTCTTTCAATTTAATCTCAATAATTTACTGTAAAAATCTAATAATTTAGTCTGCACTAAATCAGAATCGTTACTAGTACAACAGGAGCAAGGCTGAAATTTACTTTTATTTATTGTGACTATGAATTAATGAAGGATACCTGAGATCTGAACAATTAAAAATGGAGAGAACAAGTCAAAATAAATGTATTTAACTTCTGCACTTCAAACAATCTGTGATTTTCTTCAGTGCTGGTACTCCCTCCTGCCACTAACAAAAACTGGAATCCTCCCAACCTTAGAAGATTCATGAGTTTGTATGTCCAAAACACTGATGTTTGATGTTCTGCTAATGATGAACTTCTAAAAATTGCTAAGCTATTTCCTAAAAAGCCTTTCTAGTGTTAAGAGCCAATGGAGTGACTTTTTGAGAACTCAAGTTCACCTCCACACACCAAGGAAGGTACCAGGATAAGATTTTATTGGAAAATTTTATATGCACATTTGACTATAAATGAGTGAATAGCAAATTTAAAGAAAGTGTGAAGCCAAATTGTGAAGACCGATCAAGTGCTCACTGAATACCATCCACTAAGTATCCTGGGGGTTGGGAAATCAGCAGTCTCTAAGTGGCTGAAGGACACACCCATTCTTTACTGGTCTCCACCTTTGCCTATTCACTGGGAGCTTTCCAAACAAGAGGAAGAGAACAGGCAAGCCTAGGCAGGATGCTGTTTATGCCTGTATTGCTGAAGCTCTTTTTAAAAAGCTTATTACTGGGTGATTTTGCACAGCTCAGCTTATATGTCAACACAATGTCAAGCAGGCCCTGTGGAACTGAATGAGAGGTGAGAGGGACCTAACAGCACTTCCTGATTCCTGGTAACAGGGTTTGTGTCTGATACTAAGCAGCTGTTGTAGTAGCCCTGACCAAACTGTGACTATAGAAAGAGTAAGCCTTTACTTTTTAAAATGCTTTAAATGTGAGAAACTTTTATTAAGCACCTACAAATTCTGAGAGCAGGTCTAAAGTTAACTGAATGACTGTGAAGGCCTCTGCTTGCCTGGGGAGGGGGGAAAGAAGGGAGAGAGATAGAAGAGGGGGAGGGGAAGAACAGTGACAGAGACAGAGAGTTCTTCCCTCCTCTGACCAGTTCTAATGGGAGCAAAGTTCAAGTGTAAGTGTCAGAGGGTCCCCTCAGTTCCACCCTCCTGGTCTGAACTATGTGATATTGAAATATGTGATAATTTTTTCTAATCTTCCTTTCCCTTCCTCTCCTCCACCACCAGTGTATTCCTCTTACCTTCTCTTTCCAATCTTGTTTAAAGACCATTAAGAGATAAAAAAAAAAAAAACCACTCCTAGGCCCCCTAACAGGTGAGGTTCAAGTGGAGACACAAATATCATCTCCCCACAGTGCGCCCTCACTTAATCTCCTCTAATGATGAACTCACATTCATGTTTTCCTTAATTCCTGGGTTTGTACTTTAGTGTTTCTCCACAGCTCTGGTGTGTTCCTTAGGCATCCTTGGATGTCCTCTACTTCATTTAAGACCCGTTTTTCTTCTGTGTCACATTACACTAAGCTTTGTTGGGTGAGCGTAAACTTGGATACTTTTCTTCTGGAATATAACATTCCAAGCTCTCTGTTCCTTTTCGGGGCTGGTTACTGTGACTCTCGGGTATTTGAATTCTTTCTCTCTGGCTGCTTGCAGTATTTTGTTTTAACCTAGAGGCTCTGAATTTTGACTATAATGTTCCTGGGAGTTCATTTGAGGGTTTCTTTAAGGAAGAATACTGGTGAATTCCTCCTATTTCTAATTATTCTTTGGCTCTAAGAACTCTGAGCAGTTTTCTTGTAAGATTTCTTGAAATATGTTATCCAGAATCTTGTTTCAGTCATGGTGTTCAGGTAGTCTGACAATCCTTAAATTTTTTCTTCTTGTTCTACTTACCAGGTGAGTTAATTTTGCTATAAAATATCTTACTTTTTCTTCGTTTTATATTTTTTAGTCTTTTGAGTTCGTTTTAATATTACTTGTTTTCTCATGGAATCCTTCGCCTTTATTTGATCTATCCCAATCTTCAGGGAGTTTGTTGCCTAGGAAAAAGTCTCATACTTCTCGTGTCAAGTTGTTAATTCCCTTTTCAATTCTTTCTTCTATAGTTCTCATTTTCCAGGTTTTTTTTCCCTTTGGTGTGATCATTTTATTGATGAAAACATTCTTAACTTTTTTTTTTTAGATTTTTCTTTTTTGGAGGGGTGAAGGTAGGACAAGTTAAGTGACTTGCCCACAGTCACACGGCTAGTTTTGTGTTAAGTGTCTGAGGCCAGATTTGAACTGCAGGACAGTGTTCTATTTAGTGCACCACCTAGCTGCCCCTTAACTTTTTTTTTTTAATTCATTTCATCTCTTCCAGGAATTCTAGCTGAATTTGTTCTCCAGCTATGTTATCAACTCTGAGGCTTTGTTTGTAGATGTTTTGAGGTCATTCTCTTCTGGATTTGTATCTTGAATGTTCATGTCACTCTTTATGATGGGCTAGTTTTTTGTGTTCATTCTTTCAGGCTATTTCATGACTTTGGACTTGATATTACACCTAGGTTCTATGCACTTCTGGAGGGAAGTTCTGAGCTGCTTTCTATGTTGTTCCAGGTTCTCAGGGACAGCTCAGGCTGGAGGCCTGCAAGCTTTCTTTCACTGTTCCCCAAGTAGTCTGATCCAAGGCAAAGTCAAATCATTGTCCCCCTAGACTGAGATACGCTCCTGACTTGAGTTTGGTTCTAAGCCACAATAGACCACTGTTAGACTAAGTCGCTATCAGCCAGATGGAAACTCTGCTAGTCTACTTTGGTCTAGAATTCCTTTGAAGTTATCCACCTGCAGGCTTCAAATTGGGCTAGATGGTGGAAGTGAGGCTCTACTTGCTGCTGCTATCTGAGTCACCCTACTGGTTCTTACTTCTGAACCTGGTCCTCTCTCAGTACACAGTCCAGGGCCTGCATTAGGGTGGAGGGTCAGTTTGTTACATTTTCTAGATCTGTCTAGAAGAATTGGGATAGGCAGGGAGGAAGCTTGCTCCCTGCTACTCCACCCTCTTGGCTCTATCTACCCACAAAGAGATATGAGTTATTTAAATGACAATTCACCTCCCCAACAAAAAAAGTCTTTTGTTAAGGCTGCAAACACAATTTAGTTGTTTATTATTACTGAGCATCTGTTTGGCATCAAAAATTTATGAACCAAGTATATTTTTAGGCACTATACATATAGTGTACGCTAAAAGTACATACAGTATATCTAAAAGTGTACACTACAGAAGCTACAGCAAATGTGTCACAAAAATACACACATTTTATCAATTAATATATAGTAATTGTATAATTACCATTATATGGAGGTCAGTGAATTTTTAAAGTTTTTCTTAATTTTTGTTTTTAGTTGACATTCATTTCCACAGGATTTTGAGCTACAAATTTTGTCCCCTGTCTTTCCCATACCTGCCACTCGAAAACAGCGATCCCACTATATACCCCTTCCCCCAATCTGCTCTCTCCTATATCCTCCCCCATTCCTCCTCCAACTTTCCAATAGGGCAAGATGGATCTCTATATCCCAGTACCTGTATATCTTATTTCCCGGGTGGGTGTTAAAAAAAAATATTTTTTAAAAAAACATTTGATTTTAAAACTTTGAATTCCAGATTCTCTCCCTTCCTCCCTTGTCACCCACCCTTACTAGGAAGATAAGCAATTCCATATAGGTTATACATGTCTAGCTACACAAAACATTTCCATAGTGGATATAGTGTTAAAGACTGACTATATTCCTTTCCTTCCTATCCTGCCCCCCCACTTGTTCTCTACTTTGACCCTGTCCCTTTTCAAAAGTGGATGCTTCTAACTTCCCTTCCCCCACAATCTGCCTTCCCTTCTATCATCCCTCCTCTCATCCCCTTCCCCCCTACTTTCCAGTAAGGTAAGATACACTATTTAGTATGTATGTCATTCCCTCCCTAAGTCAAATTCAATGAGAGTAAGGTTGACCCATTCCCTTTTGCCTTCCTGTTCTTCCCCCTCCATCGTAACAGTTTTCCCTTGCCTCTTTTATATGAGATAATTTACTCCGTTTTGTCTCTCCCTATCTCCTTTCATTATATTCCTCTCTCACCTCTCAATTTCACCTTTTAAGTATCATCCCTTCCTATTCAATTGGTCCTGTGCCCTCTGTCTGGACATATATATATATATATATATATATATATACACATATACACACACACACACACACACACACATGTGTATTCATATGCCCATATACCCTCCCTATACACATTTATAATCCCTTCAACTGCTCTCATACTGAGAAAAGTTTCATCAGTTACAATTATCGTTTTCCCACGTAGGAATGTAAATAGTTCAACTTTGATAAGTTCCTTACGATTTCTTTTCCCTCTTTACCTTCTCATGCTTCTGTTGTTTCTTGTATCTGAATATCAAATTTTCTATTCCACTCTGGTTTTTTCCTCAAGAATGCTTGAAAGTCCTCTATTCCACTGACTGACCATATTTTCCCCTGAAACATGATACTCAGTTTTGCTGGGTAGGTGATTCTTGGTTTTAATCCCAACTCCTTTGACCTCCAGAATATCATATTGCAAGCCCTTTGATCCCTCAATGTAGAAGCTGCCAGATCCTGTGTTATCCTGATTGCGTTTCCACAATATTCAAATTGTTTCTTCTTGGCTGTTTATATTTTCTCCTTGATCTGGGAACTCCATAATCTGGCTATAATATTCCTAGGAGCTTTCTTTTTGGGATCTTTTTCTGGAGGTGATGGGTGGATTCTTTCAACCTCTATTTTGCCCTCTGGTTCTAAAACATTAGGGCAATTTTCCTTGAGAATTTCTTGAAGGATGATTTCTAGGTCCTTTTTTTGATCATGGCTTTCAGGCAGTCCAGTAATTTTTAAATTATCTCTCCTGGGTCTATTTTCTAGGTCAGTGGTTTTTCCCATGAGATAGTTCACATTGCCTTCTATTCATTTGTTTGGATCTGCTTAATAGCATCTTGATTTCTCATAAAGTCAATAGCTTCCATTTGCTCCAATCTAAATCTGAAGGAATGATTCTCCTCAGTGAGCTTTTGAGATTCTTTTTCCATCTGGCAAATTCGACTTTTTAAGGCATTCTTCTCCTCATTGGCTTTTTGAGACTCTTTTGCCATTTGAGTCAGTCTAAAATTATTTTCTTCAGTCAGGTTGTTGATTCTCTTTTCATGATTTTCTTGCATCATCCTCATTTCTCTTCCCAATTTTTCCTCCACTTCTCTTATGTGGTTTTTAAAGTCCTTCTTAAGCTCCTCTATAGCCTGTAACCAATTCATATTTTTCCTGGAAGCTTTTGGTACAGGAAGTCTGACTTCACTGTCTTCCCCCTTTTCAATGCTTTGATCCTTTTTGTCCCCAAATTAGGAATCTAAAGTCAGACTGCTGTGCTTGCTTTGCTTCCTTAAGTTGCCACTCAATTACTTGACTTTTGAGCTTTTTACCACAGTAGAACTATGCTTCCATAGAGGAGAGCTTTGTCCCAAGTTGCTGGGGTTTTTGCAGCTGCCAGAGCTATTAGTTGGGTGCCCTCTCTGAAGCCTCCACAGGCTCTGGCACCCAGTCACACACCCCAGGACCTCTACCCTAGACACAATCCAGATCCAAACAGGTTAAAGCAAGAGTGATTACCCCTCAGAACAGGTGCTTGGTCCCCCTACAATCTGCAGGCAAGGAGCTCTGAAGCAGCCGCATCGAGGCTGCCACACCTCAACTGCTTCTCCCTCCAGGGGCAAAGGCCAGACCCCACTCCTGGACCCACTGTTCCCAAAGTCTACACTGACCTCTCACTTTGTCTTTGGCATTTATGGGTTGATAATTCTGTAAACTGCCACAGCTTCCAGTGATCCACTCTCCCAAAGTCCCTCCAGCCATGGGCTAATCAGGCTTCCCTGAGGCTAAAACTTCAGGATCACATGGGGCTGGGCTCTGCTCCCAGCACACTGGGATGGACCCTTCCTGTCCTCCTGCCAGGCTGTCTTCAGCGGGAGATTTGTTTCTCTCTGTCACTTTGTGGGTTCTGTAGCCCTAAAGTTTGTTTAGAGTCATTTTTATAGGTATTTGAGGTGGTTATGAGGGGAGCACATGGAGTTTTCCTGCTTCTACACCACCATCTTGGCTCCACCCCAGTGAATTTTTTTTTTAACCTTAAAAATGCACCTCCTGGGCGGCTAGGTGGCGCAGTGAGTAGAGCGCCGGCCCTGGAGTCAGAAGGACCTGAGTTCGGATCCGGCCTCAGACACTTAACCCACACCAACAAAAACCTAGCCGTGTGACCTTGGGCAAGTTACTTAACCCCAACTGCCCTCCAAAAAGCAAAAAACAAAAACAAAAACAAAAACAAAAACATATATATATATATATATATATATATATATATGGAAGTTTTTATAAGGATACAGCTTCTACCTCATTGTTCCTAATTCTGCCCCCAAATCTAATTGTTCTTCAAATATTCTTAAACAGCTATCATGCAACATGTCTTCTCTTCTCCAGTCCCCACAAAGATGATGTTCATTAATCTTGGCCAGGTGACAAATTCATCAATGGCAGCTAGACGTTCTCTGACTAGCCACCTTTTTATCTTAGGCATCAGATCCCTCTTAGCAGTCTTTTTGTCCTTTTCATGATACTGAAAATAGAGCAGGCCTGTATTGTCTCTGTCATCAGTTACCACTGTCCCATCTACCATGAGCAGAGAGAAACCTTTACCACTTTCTCGGTTCTTCTCTTCTCCTTCTATGACTTTCTTTCTGTAGTCCTTATTCCTCCTATCAAACCCCAGAGATACTCAAACTATTAAGATTAGCTAACGCTTATTCTTACAGTATCTTTTGTCAGGCTTCTTCCCTTCGCTTCTGCTATCTCCCTATAGTTCCATCTTCTAGGCATGTTTTCGATGTTGATTTCTTCCTCTTGCTAGCAACTACTTCTCCTTGGGGCTTCAGGATTTCAAAGCTGAGGAACTTCCCGTTCCTCCTATGCTGACTTTCTCAGTAGAATTCTGGTTCATAAGTTCTCCGCTAGTATTCCTCTGAACCCCGGGTAATTGTTCCCCCACAGTTTAAGATACCTGTTAAATTACTCCTGGCTCTCCTCCAAGATTCTCACACCTTTTCTATCTGCCCCAGTGGTTCTCTGTTGGTAAAAATCAAATCAGAGTTCCCCCTTGTTGGTTTCTCCACCTTTTGGAGGATAAATGTTTGATTATTAATCTACCAGTACTCTCTGTTCCAAAACATCTTAAACTTAAAAAAAAAAAAAAACAAAAAAAAAACCTCTCCTCTTTCTAGAGGCATTGTCTAGTAGAAAGAACACTTGTCTAAAAATCAAAAGATTTAAATTCAAATTTCAACTCTGCCATTTACTAGCTGTGTAACCCCTGGCAACTAATCTATAGGCAATCAATCATTACCAAGCATTTATTAAGACCTGCTGTCTGCCTGGAACTATGTTCAAGATGCTGAGTTTACATTCTATCGAAGTATAAAAGGGTACTCAATTAAGTAAGAACATCTTTAAATATAATACAGAATAAATACAAAACCTGCCTCCTGGAGCCCTGGTTGTCCAGAGTCCTTCCCTTATCATCTGACACTTATTTATCTATGTGACTATTCCTCTCTTCTATCACATACCCTCAAGCATGTAAAGATGGCTTTTTAAAAGATGGTTTTTCAGGGCCGGCTAGTGGCACAATGAATATAGAACCAGCCCTGGAGTCAGAAGGACCTGGGTTCAAATCTGGCCTCAAACACTTAACACTTACTAGCTGAGTGACCTTGGGCAAATCACTTAACCCCAATTGCCCTGCCCTCCCCCTCCAAAAAAGAAAAAAATAAAATGGTTTTTCCCAGTTCTTTTTGTACACTGTAGGCACTTAGGACTTACTGAATTAATAAATTACAAAATCAAAAAGTACATAAGACATATGGGGAAAGGACATGTGAAATACTACTAGAAGTGAGCCTTGAACCAAACCACTAGGAAAATCCATGAAGACCAATAGTGGGCCCTTTGAGAAGAAAGTCTCCAGGAACATCTCACAGGCAGAGGTGACTAGTGAGAGCCTCTAAAGAAAGCATTTGAAGCCACAGAAGATCACATTGGCTCCCAAATGAAACTGACCCCATATTTTCTTTTACAAAGAACAGGATTCTACTTTTACCCTCATTAGGGAAGTCACAGATCAGTTTGCCTTTCTTGCCTACATTATTTCCCTCCAACACTACCTAAACAGACCTTATCTAAATTTCTACCATCAATCCTAATAATGAAAGAAGCAAGTTCAGAAAGATCTCCCACATAGGTCTAAAAACAGCTTATCCCCAATTATAAAGCAGGTCAGACCCAAAAAATGAGAATTACCAGAAAGGAAAGCAAAATATAGCATACACTGAAAAACACCCCTATTGTAGACAAGAGCAATCAGATTTAGGGGGAAAATATGTGCTACAGCTCATTTATTCTCACTTATTAACCACAACACTTATTCCTTCAATTTATAACAAAAAACTAGTAAAAGTTAAACTTTGGATCATAGGATTTAGAGCTGAAAAACACATTAAGAGATCTTTTATTCTATCACTCATTTTACAGAAACAGCTCCAGACAAGTAAAATGATTTGCCCAAGGTCACAGGCAGTAAAGTGCTTAACAGAGCACAGATTAAAACAGTCTCCAAATAAAGGACTCTGGCTACTTTGAATCTTTGTTTTTATAAACAGTCATCAATAATGTCATACACTTGTGTGAGTATATATACACAGATACTCGGATGAGGTGAGGAAAGATTTTGGAAGCCTGTTTTATAGCCACAATATAGAAGGTAAGGTACTTCAGTACTACCTAGATCAGTACAACTTCTTAGGATGATAGATTTATGGACAGAGCAAGTCTAACCCTCTTATTTTCCATGGGAAAAAACCAAGGCCCAGGGAAGGGAAAAAATACCTTGCCTAAGGTCACAAAGGCAATAGATAACTCAAGTAGGTCTTGAACCTGACTCCCAATCCAGTAGCCTTGCATTAAACCTCAGGTTCTCACCTTTTTAAATTTTCCATCACACATCCACCTAAACCCCATATTTAAGTATCCATTCTGTACTCCTACTAAACAATTTGATGTAAGGGGAAAGCAGAAGGTGACATTTCTTCAAACAGGAAGAGCAAAGAAAATTAATCCTTAGTTCCAGTAACTATCCAGATAAAGACTGGAGAAAAACCCAAACTAATGTAATTCACAACACTGAAAATGCTCATCTACTAGGTAAGGCCAAGGCAAAACCTTTAACATAAAGTCATTAATCTCTAATGGTAATTGGGAAAATGCACTTTTGTTTTCGTTCTTTAAGTACACAGAAAGGAAATAGATTTCCACCCAAAAGGGAAAACTCCTAATATAAGAGTTGGTTGTTAGTATCACAATGCCTTTAACCCTAGATGAGAACTTCCTATTTTGTCTATTTTGTTTGTAATTATAAACTTATACTACCGATCAGAGTGGGTTCTCTTTTCACTTACTACAGTATCTTTAGTTCCAGCTTCTTACAAAGCCTTTTTCAAGGTGACATTTAAAGGAAGGATACCATTACCTTTCTTTGGCACTAATCCTGGTTTCATCAATGGTCATCATTAGCATAGTTACAACAGGAAGGCAAAGTGTTAAATCTGAACCCTTTCTATCATTCACTGAAAGAAAACCTAAAAGAAAAACCAACCTATTCAAAACAAAAATTTTATAAATGTTAGTATTCTAGATCCTATGTTTAGCACAAAAATAAATCTGCACTGAATGTTTGGCGCAAGACATTAAAAACATTCAAGAGTTGACTGACTTTTTTAAAGTTAAAGTGACTTCCAATTAAAAGCTTATAACTTCCACTAACCTGTTATTTGTGACACTGAAACTAAGAACTATGTTAACTCCATTTAAATTAGAACTTGATCCTTTCATAGTGTTAACACAAACAAGGCATGCCAGAATGAACTGAGCAGTCTGCTTTTAGATAAATAAGGCAAGCTCCAATTCCACATCTTTCTAATTGAAAAGAAAATTAAGAGTTCAACTAATTTGGCCTCATTAATGAAATTCTTCAAAACCTTTCTTATATGCCTCTCAGAATGGAATCATAAAATACATTTTTGGAAGCAACCAATCCTTAACAATAACAACAACTTTCTAACAGCATATCCCAAACTGAAAAAACCTAGACATTCAGCATGATATGGATAGGGGCTCCAAAAAAGAATTTTAACGCTAAGAAGATTTTTTCCCTCCAAAATAGTCAATATGAAATCACGTATGATACTATTATAGTGTTGTGGGCTAGTGACTTGCCTCTGCCTCATGTTAGTAAGAAATAATCAATCAATACATATTTATTAAGTATTTACTATGTAAATACTAAATACTTGGCACTGTGCTAAGTGCTTAGGATACAAAAACAGTCAGTCCCTGCCCTCAGTGAATTTACAATCTAACATGGCAGACAATATGCAAACAACATGTACAAAGCAAACTATCTTCAGGACAAGTAGGAAATAATTAACAGAGGGAAGACATTAGAATTAAGAGGGTTCGGGAAAGGTTTTCAATAAAAGATGGAATTTTAAGGAAATTAGGGAAGTCAGTAGTCAAAGTCGAGGGCAAAGAAGGTTCCAGTCAAGAGAAAATGCCTAGAGTCAGTGGATGGGGTGGGACATGACCTGACCTATACTTCAGGAAAATCACTTTAGTGGCTGAATGGAAGACAGAATGGAGTTCAGAGAGACCTGACACAGGCAAACCACTAGGAGGTTTCTGCAATCAATAATCCCAGCATAAGATGACAAGGTCTGAATTAGAGCAGTGGCAGTATCAGACAAGAGAAGAGGGAGAGAAAGAGACAGAAATAGGGAGGCAAGAGAGAAGAGTCCAAGACAACTTCAAGGTTGCAAGCCTAAGGGACTAGAAGGTAAGAAATACAAAAATAAGAAAGATAGGAGGAAGGAGAGAGAATTTAGGGGGAAAGATCTGGACATACTGAGTTTAACATTTCTCCTGGACATCCAGTTCAGAATGTCTGAAAATGTCTGACAGTTGGAAATGCAAGACTGAGCGTTAGCAGAGAGTTTAGGTTTAGAACATTATTAGCTAAGAAATCATGGACATCAATAATAATAGCTGACATTTATACAGAGTTTTAAGATCTATACAACATTTTATGTACATTAAATTTCGCCTGAGCCTCATGAAAACCCTAAGAGGTAACTACAGATACTATATTCATCCGCATTTTACAGATAAGGAAACTATTTGAAAGGATAAGCACAAGTTGAAAACCCAAGTCTCTCCTGAGTCCAAATTCACTCTTCTTTTTACTGTGCCATACTGCCTCCTTAAATCACTTACCCTCCTCTGGGCTTCACTTATAAAATGAGGGGGTTAGTACCAATTGATCACTAAGGCACCTACTATCTCCCAGACTCCCCTTGACTAGCATTTATGGGCTCCAACAAGGTATCAGAGGTTCCAAACTGCTCTATGGTCAAACTGGCACCTCTAGCATTAAATATAAACTCCTCTATTTAACGCCCTTTACAACCGGGTTCCAACCTATACTTCCAGCTTATTAGATATTTTTCCTGACATTCTCTCTGTTCCTCACAGAAAGTCTCCCATCTCCAGCCTCTGTGCCTTTGCACTGGCCAGTTCCCATTCTGGAATGCCTGTCCTCCTCAAAGAGGGCATATATCACCTCAAAGAGTCACTCACTAGCTTCCCCCAAGGCTCCCTTATTCCTACATGAAAACTAACTCCCCAGATGCTAGTGACTTATAAGATTACTATATATTGTCCTGTTCTCTCCCCATTCCCATCCCCCTTCCACTAGACTGTGAGCCAATCAAGGGCAAGAACTTTCACTTGCCTTATGTAACCTTAGCACCTAGCCCAGTGCTAGAGATGGGAGGAGCTTAATAAGTGTTTGCTAATTAACTGAAATGAATAAGAAAGCTTATTCCTTGATATTGGGATGATTTTGTATTCCCAAGAAGAGGAATATAACATCATTCTTCTAGCTTAAGAATTGATAACTTCATGAGAAGATCATTTCCCTTGTGAAAGTAAACACAATTATCACAAGACCTCTGTGCATTGCACACAGGAGACAGATAATTCACAAGTTTAAAAATTTCTTCACACAATTTAATGAATAAATTTAAAAATTCCTTTTACTGTAGAATAGAAACAGGTGTGGCCTATTCCTGCTCAAATAACTTAAAGTAGTAATATCATGGAAATGTTCTTTTCGGGCATTAAAAGTACACAAACTACCACTAGAGACATCAAAATTTTGAGGAGAAAAATCAAATCCTCAAATAATAAATTAAACTCCATGTGAAAATAAAAGAAACATAAAAAAATCACAGCATAAACAAAATTTCTGCTCTGGTGTACAGTCTGGGATTTTTGAGGCAGAAGGGACTTTAAATATTTTTTAGTTCAACTCCCTCCTTTTTCACAAACTGCAATCCAAGAAGCTGGGTAAACTAGAGAGGTATCATAGTCTGGACCGAGAAATCAGAAGTCTAAAGTAAAGGTCACATAGATATCAAGCTGTATATCCAGAATCTGAACCAAATTCAGTAATCAATCTATTATACCTTTACGTAAGTTTAATAAAGGTCAAGACCTCCGTTTTTTAGTTTCTTAAGTCAGAGCTGTAAAACTAAAAATAAATTTTATTCAGTGATTACTAAGTTACATTATTATTTAAGAACCCATTATGTTACTTTTTAAAAAAGGATCAATTTTTAACCATCATCGACCAACCTCTACAGAAATCCAATACAACTCCAAAATGGAACTTTACATGTATCTTATAAACTGCTAAGAGGCTAGAAAGGATGGTTCGATTTTTTTTTCTTTTGGATCTTATGACAGTTTTATATCTCTGGAAATTAAAAAAAAATAATCCCTAAATATATAACTCTGGGGTGGAGGCCAAGATGGCAGAGAAAAGACATCAAACTCAGTTGAGCTCTCCTCAAAACATAATACCATAAAACAATACCTAGAGCAGCAGAACCCACAAAAGGACAGGGGAGAAATAATTTTCCTGCCAAAGACAATTTAGAATATATCTGGAGGTAAGGTCTGCTGCAGCAGGGTGAGAGAGAAGTGCAGTCCAGCACAGGATGAGCCAGCACAGCCCTGGCCCCCTAGAAAACCAGGAACAGGCATTGGGAGTTAATGAATCAGCAGCTTCTGTAGTTCTCAGCCCACAGATGGTAGGTAAGGGGGTCAAACAATTGGTCAGAAGATTGCAGGAGTCTTTTTATTAGCACTGAGGCAGGACTCTGTTGCTCTGCCCATACTTGGATCTGGGTCAAAGTACTGGTTGGCAGTTCCAGGTTGAAGAGGAGCACTAACACACCAGAGCTTGTGGCCATAGTGGAGCAGGGCGCCTCCTCACAGTTCCAATGCAGAAAAGAGTGCTTGTGGTAACTCACAGACCAAAGCACTGGCCAATAAACACCTCTCAGATCATACCACCTTGGAAGAACTGAAACCTTACAAGTCCCTAGAAGTATCTCTGAAAATAGTTGCACAAAACCCCTGAAGATTGGGACAGTGCACCTTCCACACTGCAAACAGAGCCCCACTTTAGCAAAGAGTTAAAAGTCAAGAAATAGACTGGAAAAATAAGCAAATAAAAAGAAAAATTCTGACCATATAAAGTTACTATGGTGACAGGGAAGATCAAAACACACACTCAGCAGAAGATAAAAGTTAAAGCTCCTACATCCAAAGCTTCCAAGAAAAATATGAATTGGTCACAGGCCATGGAAGAACTCAAAAAGGATTTTGAAAATCAAGAGAGGTAGGGAAAAAACTGGGAAGGGAAATGAGAGTAATGCAAGAAAATAATGAAAAAAGTCAATAGCTTGGTAACACACACACACACATACACACACACACACACACACACACACACACACACACACACACTGAAGAAAATAACACCTTAAAAAACAGACCATGGGGCAGCTAGGTGGCGCAGTGAGTAAGAGCGCCGGCCTCGGAGTTGGGATGACCCAAGATCGAATCCGGCCTCAGAAACTGAGCACCCACACACAAATAATGACTAGCCATGTAACCTTGAGCAAGTTACTTAACCCCAATTGCTTAAAATTAAAAAAAATAATAATAATAAAAATAAAAAAAACCAGACTAGGCTTGGGGCAGCTAGGTGGTGCAGTGAGTAGAGTGTCGGCCCTGGAGTCAGAAGGACCTGAGTCCAGATCCAGCCTCAGACACTTAACGCACACACCAAAAAAAAAAAGAAAAAAAACCCAGACTAGGCTAAAAGGTAAAAGAAGTACAAAAAACTAAGAGAATGCTTTGAAAAGCAGAATTGGCCAAATAGAAAAGGGAAGTACAAAAGCTCACTGAAGAAAATAATTCCTTAAAGATTAGAACTGAGCAAATGGAAGCTAACAATTTTATGAGAAATCAAGAAACATTCAAACAAAACCAAAAGAATGAAAAAATAGAAGAAAAAGTAAAATATCTCACTGGAAAAACAACAGATCTGGAAAATAGATCCAGGAGAGAGAATTTTAAAATTACTGGAGTATCCAAAGCCATGATCAAAAAAAAACCTAGACATCATTAAGAAATTATCAAGGAAAACTGCCCTGATATTCCAGAAGGTAAAAGAGAAATTGAAAGAATCCACCAATCATTTCCTGAAAGAGGTGCCAAAATGAAATCTCCCAGGAATATTACAGCCAAATTCCAGAGCTCCCAGGTCAAGGAGAAAATGTTGCAAGCAGCCAAAAAGAAACAACTCAATATCATGGAGCCACAGTCAGAATAACAAAAGATTTAGCAGCTTCTACATTAAAGGATGGGAAGACTTGGAATATGATATTCCAGAAAACAAAGAAGTGAGGATTACAACTAAAATCACCTACCCTGTAAAAATGAGTATAATCCTTCAGGGAGAGAAACTGACTTTCAATGAAATAGAAGACTTTCAAACATTCTTGATGAAATCAGAGCTGAATAGAAAATCTGACTTTCAAATACAAGACTCAAGAGAAGGCATAAAAAGGTAAACAGGAAAGGGAAATTATAAGGGACTTAATAAGGTTAAACTGTTTACATTTCTACATGGAAAAATGATACTTTTAAGCTCATAAGAACTTTCTCGTTATTAGGGGAATTAAAAGGAGTATATATAGACAGGGAATGGGTGTGAGATGAATACGAAGGAATATCTAAAAAAATAAAATTAAGGGGTGAGAAAAAGAAATGTACTGGGAGAAAGGGAAAAGGAGGGGTAGAATGGATAAATAATCTCACATAAAAGAGGCAAGAAAAAGTTTTTACAGTGGAGGGAAGATGGTAGATGTGGGGGGAATGTGAAACTTACAAGAGAATTGGCTCAAAGAGGGAATGACATATATACTTAATTGGGTACAAAAATCTACCTTATCCTTCAAGAAAGGAGTGGAAAGGGATTAAGAGGAGGCCAAGGGGAGGGCAGATTTGGGGAGGTGATAGTTAGAAGCAAGACTCTATATATAGAGAAAGGACAAAGAGATAGGAGAGAATAGAATAAACAGGGGTGGGGAAGATAGGATGGAGGGAAATAGCAACCGTAGTGGAAATGCAAATTTAAAGATCTTCCCTGCCCCTAGGCCCTCTAATAGGCTTAAAAGACTCTGAGAACCTTCCATGGTTTGAAAATATACTCTGACCCCTAATAGGCTGAATGTGGTCACATGGAGCCTGCGGCAGGAGGCTTGGTTTTCAGGAATGCCCACCTTGTGGGCAGTGTGATCGGGCAGTGGGTCAAGAGGGTGGTTACATTCTCTGACCCAGGAGAAGGCTATATAATCCCTGATGTGAGGCTTTGCTTTGGGGCTCACTTTGAGAAGTGTTGTGTGATTGACCAGATGAGTCTCTGGGCAGCTGTGAGAGCCCCCCAGCTTTGAAAATCCAGATGTTGATCTTCCCTCTCTGGTAACTGTGGTTTGGTATTAATGTAATGCTTGGACAGTTTGGAAGCCTGTCTGCTTGATCCTTTGTTTCTGTCTTGTAAGTTCTGTCTGTATACTTTGAAGTTTGGGGTGCTGACCTTTTTCCCCTGAACTAGGTAAATGATATATGTTTGCTTGATTAAAGTAAGCTTGTTAACCCATTTTGAGTTGCTTTCCTTTAGAAAAGCAGATCTAAGAACCTGTGTTGGCAGCCACCCTGGGGATGTTGGAGTGCTTGCTTCTACATACCTGCAAAAAAATTTTTTGAAGCAAGTTTCTCTGATAAATGCCTCATTTCTCAAACACATAGAGAACTGAGTCAAATTTATAAAAAAAAAAAAGAGCCATTCCCCAATTGATAAATGATCAAAAGACAGGAACAATTTTCAGATAAGGCAATCAAAACTATCTAGAGTCATGAAAAAAATGTTCCAAATCACCATGATTGGAAAAATGCAAATTAAAACAATTCTGAGGTATTACCTTATACCTGTAAGATTGGCTAATAGGACAGAAAAGGAAAATTACAAATGTTGGAGGGGATATGGGGAAAATGAAATATTAATGCACTATTTATTGGTGGAGTTATGAAGTAACTCAACCATTCCATAGAGCAATTTGGAACTGTAACAAAGGGCTATAAAACCATGCATACCCTTTGACCTAGCAATACTACTACTAGGTCTATATCCAAAAAGAGCTTTAAAAAAAAATGAAAAGGACCTCTATATACAAAAATATTTATAGCAGGTTTTTTCTGATGACAAAGAATTGGAAATTGAGAGTATGCCCATCAATTGGGGAATGGCCAAACTCTAGTATAAGAAATGATGAACAAGATGCTCTAAGAAAAACCTTGAAAGACTTACATGAGCTGATGCAAAATGAAATGTACTGTGTACAAAATAGCAGCAATATTTTACAATGATAAGCTGTGAATGACTTAGCTTTTTTCAGCAATACCAAAGACAAATCTGAAGGGTTTAGTGATGAAAAAATACTATCCATTCCCAGAGAAAGAACTGATGGTGTCTGAATACAGTCTGAAACACACTTTTCAAAATTTTCCTTATTTTTCTTGGGGTTTTTTTTGGGGGGGGAGGTATCTTTTGCCTTTTTTTTTTTTTTTTGCTTTTACAACATGACTAATGTGGAAATATGTTTTACATAGCTACACATGTATAACCTATATCAAATAGCTTTGGGAAAGGAAGAAGGGAGAGAATTTGGAATTCAAAGTTTTAAAAATGAATGTTAAAAATTATTTTTACACGTAACTGGGAAAAATAAAATACTAAATATATAAACTATATCCAGAATAACAGAGAGAACCTCAACTATTTTTACTATTTCAATTTTAGGTACATTAAGACTTATGCATTGGACTACCACATATTATTCAATCCAAACCCTCATGGGAAAAACATTTACTTAAGGGTTCTAGACCAGTGGTATTTTGTATACATGCACACATATCATTCAAATGATATAATTTACACCAGTTATTATTTTAATGGACTTATTTTGTCAGAGTTTACCTGTTTAGACCATACTAGTCTAAATTTAATATAGGTACCCCTGTAATTTAAAGCAGCTATTAGCACAACTTATCAAGTTAAGCCAATTTACTCAAAAAACCCTTTGAAGTAGTATGTCTTATTATTACCATTTCCAGTAAGGAAACTAAGGATCAGAAGGTGAAGTGACATATTCACAAACACCAAAAAGCCAAGATTCAAAACCAGGTCTTCTGATGAAATCCAATCATCTCAATATACAATATCTCCCTAAGCAGTGAACCTCAACCCATACTCACAATGAAAATAAGCAAATTGGGATTAACAACAATCAGCTATGTGCTGATAAGTATGACATAGTAGGAACAGTAGACTTGGACCCAAAAAATTTGATAACTGATAGCTAATCAAGGATAACCTATCTATATATAACCCTGGACAATCATTTCACTTTTGAAATTTTTTATTCATTCCTAGATCCTTTGCAATCTGATTTCCAACCCCACCATTTAATTTAAAGTGCCTTTCTCTGAAGTCATGAATGATTTCTTACTTATCAAATTTCTTCTGAGTCCTAATCATTCTTGACCTATCTGCTACACCTGACACTGTTGGTTGACTTCCCTCTCCTCCAAGAAGCTGCTAGGCATCTATGGATAGAAGGCTGGACTTGCAGTAAGAAAGACCTGAGTTCAAATCCCTTCTCAGGCATTTACTAGCTGTGTGACCCTGGGCAAGTCACTTTAAGCTGTTTACTTTAGTTTCTTCATCTGTAAAATTAATAGCACCTACCTCACAAGGTTGCAATAATGATCAAATGAGATAACACGTACAGCATTTTGCACAATTTTAAAATGCCATATACATGCTGTCTGTTACTAATAATTCTCTCTGGGTTTTCATGACACTATTCTCTCTGAGTTCTCCTCTACCTGTCTGACCACTGTTTCTCAGTCCCCTCTAGTGGCTCATCAGTCACATCACGGCCCCTAACTAAGTGCATTACCCAAGGTTCTATTCTGAACCCTCTTTTCTTCTTATTCTCTCCCTTGGTGACCTCATCAGCTCCTTTATATTTTGCCTTTAACTTCTATACAGATGACTTTGAGGTTTATATATACAGTCCCAGTTTCTCCCCAAATCACCAACTGGTTATTGAACATAAAGAAACTAGATGTTCTGGAGACATCTTAAACACATGGCTAAGACGGAACTCATTATATCTTGCCCATAAAGTCTGTTTTGTCTTTCAAACTTCACTATTTCTGAGGAAAGCACCAGCATCTTTCCAGTTTCAGGTTCATAACTCAGATTATACTAGCTTCTTATTTCTTAGCATCTCTCACATATTGATCCCTTCCACCTTCATAAAGTTACCACCTTAGTTCAGATCCTTATCATCTTGCCTAAATTACTGCAATAGCATTTCTAACTGGTATTCTTGCTTCAAGTCTCTCCCTGCCCTAGTCCATTCTATACACCACTGCAGTCAAAGACTTTTCCTTAAGTGAAAATCTGACCATGTGACTCCCCTAATTCAGTGAACTACAATGGCCCCCAACTGCTTCCTAGGATAACCTATAAACTTCTCTCTTTGTTCAGCTTTTAATGCCCTTCAAACCCAGTCCTGACCAATCTTTCCAACTTCAAGGGTCAGCACTCTCTCTCCACTCAGGCCTCAAATACAATATTCCATCCCCATCACCCTGCCTTTGAACAGGTCTTTCTCCAAGCTAGAATTCATTCCCTCCTCAATTCCAACTCAAAGCATCCCCTCTCTTTCTTTAAAAAGCAGCTCAAGGAGAGTTCCTCCGGCCTACACCTCATTTGTTATTGGGAGCCAATGTCACAGATGTGAAGAACTTTGGCACGGTTACTTCCAAAAGAATTGTCTAATCTGTCAGCATAAGAAAAACTGAGGCTAATGCTGAAGATTGGCACAATTTATTATTGAAATGGGAGAATCTCAATAACATGGGGTTTTCTACTGCAAACAAAACTGTTGTTTGTTATTTAGTCATTTTTCAGTCATATCCAACTCTTTGTGACCCCTTTTGGGGTTTTCTTGGCAAAGACATTGGAGTGGTTTGCCATTTCTTTCTCCAGCTCATTTTACAGATAAAGGAACTGAGGCAAATAGAGTTAAGTAATTTGCCCTGGGTCACACAGTAAATATTTGAAGCTAGGATTGAACTCAGGAAGAGAGGAGTTTTCCTGACTCCAAACCCAGCTCTCTATCTACTGTACCGCCTAGCTGCAAACCAAATAAGAAAGACTAAAATCAGTACAATGACTAAAGACAAGATGGAACTATAATGCAAGAGCACTGCTTCTGGCTTTTATTCTCCAAATGTATACCCAAAATATGAGGAGCTTGAGATATTGTTTAATGAACTTCATGACACTTTGGAAAACTTGATGAAGTTTCCCACAAGCTTTCAGAAATATACAAATCAAACATACCATGGTTGAAGACTTTCCCATACCACAAACCAGGATCTCATATTAAGCAACAATCTATGTGGTTGTACTAGCCCTATATTAAGACCAGTAGGCTTGACATGGAAAATAGGCTACTTGAAACTGGATACCAAGCAATATAGTTTTTCCAAAAACATTTCATTTTTAAGCCCAAACTCCCAATATCAAAATAAACCTTTCTCTAAATACTTTAGCTATTCTAATATATGTCTACTATTGCCTCATTTTCCTCCAAGCTCTACCTCTTGCTTCACAGAATGAATTGCTTCAATTCCACCTTATAAATCTCTTAACACCACTCTATTAACTTAAATTTTAAGTTGATGCTAGTCATCCATTCAGTACCTTCTGATAAAACTATGACTCTCCTTTTTTGACAAAAACTATTAAGAAAACTGGTCATATGTCTGGCAGAAAATGTTTCAATCAGCACTTACACATTTCCACAACAAGTTCTGATTGGATATTCAACCTAAATATAAAAATAACATTTTTAAAATATCATACAGTAGAGTGAGGTCAGGAGAATGAAAGGAAATACCTTTCAATTATAATTAGAAGAATTCTAAACTAAGTAAAATAAACCAAATGAATTACTTAAAATTAAAAAGCATTTGAACAAACAAAAACATGAAAAACTAGATTGGGGAAAATAGTTTAATCAAGTAACTGAAAAAATCTGCTACCAAGGTAGCTTGGTGAATAGAGCACTGGCCCTGGAGTCAGGAGGACCTGAGTTCAAATACGGCCTCAACACAGTTGACACACTTACTAGCCATGTGACCTTGGGCAAGCCACTTCACCCTAAATGCCCTCCAAAAAGCAAAACAAAAAAAAATCTGCTATAGAGAACTGAACGAAAATATGATACTTAGAAATCCCTAAGTGGTCAAAAGATATGAACAAATGACCTTCAGAATTAAGAAACATAATTAACAAAAAATTACTGGAAATCACTGACATAAGAAATGAAAATTATAGCAATATTGGCTTCACCTCACATTAAAAACTGATAAATATGATAAAACCCAAACCAGTAATGTTGACTGAGCTACGGGAAGACAAGAATACTAACAAACTGGTGGTAGAACTTTGCACTGGTCCAACCATTCCAACAATTTGGAAATTTTCAAGAACTATCACTATACTATTCAAATCCTTTGATCCAGTCAGCCATATACTACCAGGCATATAACAAAATGAGGTCAAAAACTGGTAGAGGGGAAAGTCCCATGTTGCTAGTAGTACTTTTTGTGGAAGAAACAACAAAGTTGAAGAATTCAGAGGACCTGGAGAAGACTGGTGTGAACTTATGCACAGTGGGGGAAAAAAATAGAATCAAGAGATTTATTTCATGGAAAAAAGATGCTAAAAGAAAGAAAAATTCAGATTAAAATAAATAACTAACACTAATTTTAGAAGACCAATGAAGCCTGCTTTGTTTTTATCAACAGAAAATTGAGGGATTTTGAGTATGGAAGAATGTCAATAGTGTTTAAGTTTCACTAAACTATTTTTTCCTTACAAAAACAGGTGGGTGTGAAAGCAGATTTGACAAATGTTTTTTTTTAAAGTCAAAAAGCTTCAATAAATATTTTAAAACATCCCCATCCAAACCCCACCCAAAAAAGAAGCAGCTCAGGCACCATCTCCTGCATGAAACTTTTCCTGATCCTCCAAAACACTGGTTCCCTTCCTCCCAAAAGAGAGAGAGAGAGAGAGAGAGAGAGAGAGAGAGAGAGAGAGAGTGTGTGTGTGTGTGTGTCCTCCATTGGGCTATTAATTTCACTGGAAGTAGAAATTGTTTCATTCTTTGTACCTGTATCCCCAGCACGCAGCTTACAGAGTAAGTACTTAATACTTGTTGATTGTAAAGAGTTTTACATAAAATGTAAAATTTAATTTCTTATTAATTACAAAAGTCTTAATCACAATTAGAATTTCTCCTTACCATGCTCTATAGTGACTACTTCACAATTTCAACCTCAATTCAAAGCAAAATAATGATATAACCATAAGAAAGATGTAAGCCTGACTATATACTACAACATTCTCAAACTAATTTAGCCAGAGAAAACTTTGTGCCTAGCAAAATACTGATAAAACCTATAAATAGTGACAGTGAGGAGATCTCAGAATGGGGAGGAGTATCTGAGATAACTAGGATAACCTCCTAAAAGCAAGGATTAAGGAAATGTTGGAGCAAAATAGTGCCTTTTTTATGTCTAAAAGCTGCTATACCTAGTAAGTCTTTCTGATCCAAACAATTTCATACTTAATATTTTATGAAAGCTACAGCCACCATCAAAAATCTCACCAAACCCCTATTACCCAACACAGAACCAGAGAATTTGAAAGGCTGACCTATTCAGCCTCAGAAAGTCAATTCAAGTTGGCAACTGATAGGCAGAAGTGAAGAAAGGTCATTAAACTAATCGGTGTGTTCCATTTCTTTGGGTAATAAAGTATAGAATGTTACCAAGGGTTCAGTAAAAAGGGAATGTGGGGTATTTTGTGACAGGCCAGTGCATGACAGCTGGAGAAAAGCTGTTGGAACAACAGCTGTGCAGCATGTACTGTTCATTTCAAACCACAAACTAAAGTTGCCCATGTCAGACTACTTTATTAACTGATTTGACCAGGACTCTTTATTTAAACTATGTGCCTGCTTACAACAGAAATAAGAACCAAAGTCAAATATGCCATATCATGGGGAAGAGAGGATATAAATTCCTACTTCAATATCTCTGTAGGTCTGCAAAGTCAAGTTACAGAGCTTCACAACTGAATACTATAAATGAGACTTCCTGTAACATAGCAGCAGCAGCAGCAGCAACAGCAACAGCTCCTGGAAGTGTGAGCACAGCTGTTTAAAAACACCACACTTACAAGGGAAGGAGGATGACCAAGCAGCACTCAATGTGAATTACTACATTCAACCCATCCTCCCCACCCCCAACTTTCAACTCAATAAAAAGTGGATTTGTGAGCTTAACAAGAGATGGAATAACCATTCTACTTATAGAAGTCACCTGTTTATAAAACAGTTTGAAACCAGTGTTAGCCTAGTCATCCTACACATCTAGTCTGTTTAAAATGGCTAACACATATAGTGTCCCACGGAGGGAACCCTCCTGTCATGGTTCAACAGGCTATTCTGGAATCTGAGATTCCCTAAACTCACATACTCTCTGCACTTCCTTTTCTCATTCTAAGTCCTCTCATATAATCAACGGTGGAGGAAGGTGGAGGGAGAAGGATTTTTTTTAAGACAAAAATGTCCCACTTCAGAGACACCATCAGTCTCTTTAGCTTTGTCTTCTGCAACTTCTATCACTGCTAAACGAAGTGGGTGCTTCACACAGTACTGGGCACAGAGTAGGCACTTAATGCTTACTGGATGATTAACATTTTTTTAAAATCACACTCTCCTTTTGTAGTGTTGGCTTGAATATTTTCTATTCCTTTCCTTTCCCTTCACAAATCACTACATGTTGTGATCTCAACCCTAGATGTCATGTAACCATGTAATCATGTAAGACCCTGGGAGAAAATTCACTAGAAAATGTACAAATTCATCAATCTGTAAGACCACATTCTCAAACTGTTCAAAATCTCCCAAGTCAGAACTTCCAAAGACAAATTAAATGAAGATGAAAACTTTTAAGACACTCCCATGTTCTGAATAAAATTGGTAAACCGTGAAGCTTCAAGTATGTCTATGATGTATTAAGCAGATCACTGCTGATACTAATCTGCAGTATGTAACGTCTCAGTATTATAAAGATTCTTTAAAAAGAAATCACAAAAACTGCCTTAGCCTCTCAGGAACTGTTGCTAACCCATTAGTAATACTAGATTTACCTTTCTTCCTCCTAAGACCTTTCTTTTTAGTCATTTCTTTATGTCCTGTAAAGCACCCAATTCTATCATTAATAAACAGTATACAACATGTTTAGTGTCAGAATCCCTAATTCCCTAAGAAGAACAGATAAAGTCAGTCAATAAATATGTGCCAGGCACTGTACTAAAACACTGGGAATTAAAAAAAAAAAGGCAGAAGGCAGTCCTTGCCCTGAAGGAGCTTACAGTTTAATGGGAGAAACAATACGCAAATATGTGCAAACAAGCTATATACAGTACAGGATAAATAAGAAATAATTAAAAGGGGGAAGGCACCATAGAAGATGGGATTTTAGATGGGGTTTGAAGAAAGTAAGGGATGCTAAGAAATAAAGATCAAGAAGGAGAGCAATTCAGGCATGGGGGATATAGGCAGTGTCCCAGAGTCAAGAAATGGAATATCCCATTCGTGGAACAAAAAAAAAACAAAAAAAAAAAAAACAAAGAATGCCTAGCTAGGAATAAGATATAAGACTGAAAAAGTAGATAAAGCTAACTGAACTAGAAATAGCTTTAAAGATCATCTGGTTCAAATCTCTTACTTGACAGAAGAAAAAAATCTAAGCCTAGAGCAGCAAAGTGATTCTAACTCAGGTCTTCTGCCTCCAAATCCACTATGCTCTGCTGCCTTCCTATTTGGAATCCCTTTTGGTTCTAGATTTTAGGACCTACAGAGTTAAAATAGGATTCTGAGAAGTCATGAGTTTTTTGGGAATGATGAAAAATGTGACTTAGGACTAGAAGGGGTCACTGAGGCCCAAGGAGAGGAGGTAATTTAGTCCAAGCACACAGCTAAGTGTGTAGCACCCAAGAAGCCAGCAAGCTCCTATACTGCATTGCTTCTTCCTGGGGGCCACAAGGAATACAGGAAGGGTGGAGTAATAGCTGTGGACCTTCTGTGAGGCATTATGTCCAAAAAAGAAAATGTCCCATTAAGCTTCCACTGATACCCCAAACTCAACATCAGAGGTCAAGTCATTTCTGATTCAAGGCAGGAAATGTAGGTTTCTCGCAACAGCAAACTGGGAACCCCCGACCAGAACTGTAACCCTCAATCATCTATCTGGAAAGGAGGAAACATGGTAGAGCTAGCCTAAAACCTCAACTCCAGGAATTAAGAGCCATGGCACCTGAGAAAGGGAATTAACCTCTCTGAGCTTCTTCACCCACCAAAGACACCAAGCCAGGGATTGTGAAGAAGTGACTTGTCTCATAGCACTGTGGCAAGGAAACAAGTGGTCATCGGTACCCTATGTGAGGTGTCAGAAGCCCAGAAGACCCTCAGGAGGGCCTGGAGAACAAGAACCCTGTTTTACACAGGGAGTTAGAAGGCAGTAAGATTAACAAAGACTTTCAAAAACCACCTAATCCAAATGAGAACTAAAGAGACCTATGATATCCCCCAACAAGGGGTCATCTAGCCTCTCCTGAATAGACAACAAAGACCATGGCAGCCCACTCTATTTTTGGATGGTCCTCTGTTAGTTACATAAAGTCTGCCTAAATTTGCTTCTCGGCAATGTCAACCAACTGTTCCTAGTCCTATCCTGTGAGGTTAAACAATACAAGTCTATACCCTCTTCCTCTTGACAAACCTTTAAATGCCTGAATACTAGCATCTTCCCCCTAAATCTTCAGGCTGAATATTGACTACTGCAACTCAGAACTTCCCAACTCAAGAGAACAAGACTCACAGCTAGCTAAGCTGGGACTCCAGATATCTGTGCAACATCAGACCTAAATCTGGGGTTTCATTTTAATTCTCTCACAGAAATAGCCACTAATTTTTTCCATAGATCATTCAGCTAAAAAAAAAAAAGTACATAAAATTAAAATTGGCCTTATAAAGTCTAAGTTGGGGAAATTTACATTGGTTTGGTCTACATTTACCCTCTTTCCCTTCCTAATAATAATCATCTTTAACATCTTTTAACATCTTTCCCTCCCTAATAATCAATGCAACAAATATTTCTTTTTTTTTCTTTTTCTTTTTTGCTTTTTGAAGGGGGAAAGGTAGGGCAAATGGGGTTAAGTGACTTGCCCAGGATTATACGGCTAGGTTTTGTTGTTGTTGTGTCTGAGGCCGGATTTGAACTCAGGTCCTCCTGACTCCAGGGCATGTGATTTATTCACTGTGCCACCTAGCCGCCCCTGCAACAAATACTTCACTGTCTATTTTGTGCCAAGCTTGTGCTCAGCATTAGAGAATACAAAGACAGAACAAAGTCCTTGCCTTTAAGGAACTGCATCACCTAATTTTCAGGGAGTGAAGAGGGGGAAAGAATCTAGGAAGGCTGCATGAACAAGGTGGAACCTGAACTAGGACTTCCAGCCCACTGCCAAAGGAATGCAGAGGAATGCCCACCTCAGAGGAATGCAGACATGAAATACCAGCCTACAGAGTAAGTAGCAGACCCTCTACAAAGAAATCCCTTAGAAACAAAGAGGAAAGTGGATGATGGCAGCTAAACTAGATACAGAGCCTATAATTCCAAAAAGGGTCCTTGGTCAAGGTGGAGAGAGGGGTGGGAAGGACAGGTGCACAGATGGGGGTGGGAGGGAGGGTTTGATAAGCTGATCAATTTTGTTGATTTTTTTCCCTCTTCTTCCTCTTTTTCTCTTTAAATTTTTTGTTTAAAAGATGACTCTCCAGAAGGGGAAGGTATACAAGAGGAAAACCAGGCTATTTAAATAAAAAATATAAATAAAAATCTATTTTTTAACTAAAAAAAAAAAAGGCTTCCTCTACAGCCATGTACCTTAATCTTTCAGGCCAACTCGTTCTACAGACCTAGCAAAAGCACTTCAGAGCTCTTTTATTTCCAAGAATTCCTGATGCTTCATCCTGACACTTTCCCCAAAGCTGCCTCCTGATGATCTGACTACTTTTTTAAAGTTCTGATTTCCTCCTCCAGGATAGAATAACCCTAGGAAACACAAGGACAATGCTAACTCAAATATACAAAAACCCACAAATGCAATTTTCCTAAAAGGTAAACACAATTCACTAAATCAAGGATAGCAAGGAACTAACTCACAGTTCAAAGGGCACGTAGTCCAGTCTATACCTGAGCATCAGCTTCACTCAAAACCTGGTTTAGTGATTGTCTTCTGAGACAAAGAAGCACAACCCTGAACATACTTTCATGCAACAAGGAAATGGAATTTAAACATTAAAATCATTACAGAGATAGCCAAGATTCAGTAGGGTAAAAAAGTTAAAAAGGGGCCCACCAGAGGAAGGATGAGGAGTTGCTTCTTTCAGAATCCCAAAGAAACTGTATAAGAGAAAATTTGTAAATCTTAGTCTCAATCAAAAAGGCTTGAAACACAATTCTTCTTTGGTTGTTTGATCAAAAACTTTCCAAGAAAATTAAACTCAAATCCAATGATAAGCCAACATTTATATATCGTATATAGATTTGCAAGCACTTTACAAATATTCTCTCATTTGATCTTCTCAACAAGCCTGGTAGGTAGATAGGTAGGTACTATTATCATTCCCATTTTACAGATGAAGAAAGTAAAACTGAGAAACTTGTGGCTTGCCCAGGGTCACACAGCTGAGAGCCTGAATCAGGATTCGAACTCAGGTCTTCATGAGTCCAAGTCCAACACCTTATTCCCTTCACCACCTCAATACTTCACATAATGTGACTTATTTGCAAGATCACTAATCTAAAGTAGCCAATAGATAAGGCCCTGGAGAAAAATAAAATGATCTTTAGGAAGGCCCTGTGAGGCCCAAGAACGTTACATGATTTGTCCAGGATAATAAAGCTAATAAACATCAGGACCTTTATTCAGATTTTCTGTCTCTCCAAGATCAGTACTCTTTTCTCCCCCAGATTTTTCTACCCAATGATGTTCTCTTTTCACTTTGCCACACCTCTTTATTTCAAAGTTTGGGATGCTGAAGGACCACTTCAGTTTGAAAAAACAAACATATGAAAATCATATCCTAGTGATCAGCATATCAGCATTGGACATTCTAATGGTACTTTAAAAAAAAAAAAAGAGCTACTAAAATATTCTTTTCTGACCCTCAACTGGACTCCCCAAAGCAAAAGATAAGATCCAATAAGGATGACTATTAGGTCAAGAAAACTTTAGGCTGGAATTTCCTTCTGCTAACAAAGACAACCGCTCTCAAAAATGTTCCTCCAGCCACTGGAATTTGTATCTGGGAATTACCAGCAGGAACGTTTCAACTAACTTGAGTTACCACAAAGAGATTGTTGCCACCTTGGAAAATGAGGAAGGAGGATGAGGGAAGGAAAGAGAGTTGCCTTTAAAACCACAAACAATTCATTTGGATATTAGTTTGAAAATGTTTTTTTTAATCCTGAAATAGATTAAAAAGAACTACAATATTTCCAATTCACAGGCAAAAGTAACTAAATTATTTTGAATGTCCATGATTATAGAGGGAAAGATTTGAATCTAGGAATGAAATGGCAGTTCAGGAATCCTAGTCTGCTAAGCAAATTCTAGACTCTAATAACACTTTAAAGTCTATAAAACTTTCCTCAACAACTCTGAGAGGTAAAGTATCCAAGAGTTATCCATTATTACAAATTAGGAAACTAAGGTTCAGAGAAGTTAGGTGACTCACCCACAATCACCACAGCTTGTTCAGTGTTGGCTCCAAGGATCTTAAGTTTTAGTTCTAAGGCCAGCATTCCTTCCCCTGGGTCAGACAGTCTACATACCTAAAAATTCACTTAACTATTTACAACTGACTGATTGGGAGTACTCCATGAGTAAAAAGTACACAACTGTCAGCAAACAACAAATCCCAAACTTCTCTGCATCAAGTCACTGGAAAAACCTAGGATCTAAGTTCTATGTTCTAAGATCCAAGGATGCAGGCTCAAACACTGCCTTGGATGCTTACTTACTGGGTGTGAACCTTGGCAAGTCATTTAATCTTCATATCCTTTTTCCTCATTTGTAAATGAGCTCCCAGCTTTAGAACTAGGAGACTGTGGTCCTATATCCTAAAGCACAGATCAAACCATGTCACTCCCCAACTGGAGAAGCTTCAGTAGCTCTCAATGCTCTAAGATAAAAACACAAACTTCTCAGGCATTGAAAGCCCCTCAGTATCTGAGCCCAAACTACCTTTCTGGACTTATTTTACCCCCTCCCCCTCAGCACATGATGTTCCATCTCCCCTTTCTGCACCTTGGCTCCCATTATTCCCTATGCCAGTAATTATGGCTCCTCTCTCCTGTCCTGAAAACCCTAAATCCCTTCAGGATTGCTAATCTCCCCTCACTAGACCCCAACACACTCATACATACATATACAATACTCAGGGCTTTCACAGCTCCAGAAATTACCGTGTGTATATGTCTATACACATATATATATATTTATAAAATCTATATACATATACATCGTGTGTGTGTGCGTGCGCGCGTGTGTGTGTACACAAACATAAAAATTCCTCTAGTAGAATGTAAGTTCCTAGACAGCAGAGAATGTTTGGCTTTAGCATCCCTAGCATGTGAGTACATAGCAGGTACTTAATGCTTACTAAACTCCCAAATAAGAAAATTCATAGGAAGAAGAGGATTTTAAATGTGACCAACCATGCTGTATGAGATGCTAATCAGGATGTGTAAGATACCACCAATGATGTAGCCTTTCTCCTTGTCAATGCAAACCCCTTTTGCCTTCTCCATCCCCTCCAGCAGATCATTCCCACACTCTCTCTCTAATCTTCTATCTTTCCCTGTCTACTGGATCTTCTCTTATGGTCAAAAACAAAACAAAAAACCCACCCATGTCTCCTCCATCCTTAAAACAACATCACCCATGACCTTGCCCCAAAACCACCAATAACTTACTTGGGCCTCCACTCCCGCTACTCTTATTCTTTTCTAAGCCCCATTGTAAGTCGGTTTCTGACTACATCATTCAGAAGAAAGTGCTCTCTCTGAAGTTACCAATAATCTCCTTGCCAAATCTACTGGCTCTCAAGCCCGGTTCTCTGTGACCTCTCTGCAACACCCAGCACTATAGATCCCCATCTCCTCCTGGATACCCTTTCCATAGGTTTTCGGGATATCGACCTGTCCTGATTCTCCTCCTACCTCTTCACTCCGAGGTATGCCCACTAACCCTAGGCACCACCCAAAGCTCAGCTTTTCTTTTCCAATCTATGCACTTTCATTTGGTGACTTCGCCAGCTGCCATGGGGTTAATTATCATGCCTATGAAGATTATACCGAAACCTAAACATCCAGTTCTAGTCCTCCTCCTGTCCCACATCATCAACTGCCCCTTCTAGCCCTCAATGGACATGCATAGTCACCTCAAATTCAACATGTTCAATATAAGGACTAATTCTTTCTCCTACCGACCCACTCCTCTTCCTAACTTTCCTGTTACTATAGCAGGCATGGGAATGTGCTCTCCTTCCTCACCTTCCTGATTTTCCTTGAGATTCCCAAATCCTGCAGTCACTTGACCCAGGCCTTCCAGGTTCTCTAGACATTATGCTACGCTTATTTATGTGGTGACTAAAAATTATTCTCTAGACACTTTAATTATATCACCTTTCCTCAACTAGACTGCAAATTTCCAAGGAAAGGATTATATATCTCACTCTCCTTTGTATCAACAAGCACCTGACTCGATCTCTATAAACTAAGCAGTCAATGCTTACAAAATTATGCTTATTACAAGATTTTAAATGACAGCCCCCATTTATAGGGTATTTTACTTTTACAAAATGCTTTTCTCACAACCACATTATAAAATGGCTAGTACAAATATGATTATCCCCATTTTACAAACAAGGAAACACAAATTCAGAAAGGTCAACTTCCCTGCCAAAGATCACCGGGATATGAAATGTCAGAGGTAAAGATGGAACAGGGATCTCCTCACTTCATGTCCAGTGTTGTGTCCAATATGCCATGCCTTTCTTCCACAAGTTTCTCCTACTGTTCTTTACCCAGAGAATTCTAATCATTATACTCATTTAGGATTCAAACAGTCGGATGCCAAACAAAGTTTTTAAACACTTGTGGTTTTGAATGTTTTAAGTAAAACAATTTATCAGTAGTGGAGCCAGGAAAAGAATCCATAATTCTTACTTCCCACCTCCCCCTTTGTTCTAACCATGAGACCATACTCCCTGGAGAAAAGCCTGCTTTAAAATTGCTTTACTATCAGTTCCCTAATGTTACCCTAAGCCTTTGGGAAATATCAACATGACAGCATTCTAGGTTCTATAGGCAAACCCTAGAGCTCATTCTCTACTCTTACTCTTCACATATTTGTAATAGTAATGGGCACCCAGAAAGAATAAGTCAATGGTGGGATAACATAGGCATTCCTTTTTCTCATCTTACTAGCCCCAATCATTTTAAGCAGCCAAGTCTCAATTTCTGTTATTACTAAATACTGTTATTACTAAAAACACAAATCTGACCATGTCACCCCCAACTCAAACTGTTTGATGGCTCCTAATTTTTTCTAGTATAAAACGCAAATTTTTCAGTTTGGAAACTATTTTTCCAGTATTATTTAATAGTATTCTCCACACTTTCCATTCCAATCACATTGACCTACAAGCTATTCCCCACACAGAGCATTCCACTGACCACCTACTAGCCCTGGTCCAGATGATCCCCAGTGTTTAGAATATATTGCCTCCATTTCCAGGTGGTGGAATACCTTGCTTCCCTCAAAGCCATTACTCAGGTGCCATCACCTACACCAGAAATTTAAAGATCTCTGAGGTGGTTAGTGCTTATTCCATCCAAAAATTACTTTGCATTACTCTGTAAATACATTTCTGTTTACATTTCAGAATGCATGCCACCCTCCCTAAACTCTTAGCCGGCCAAGACCAGATTTGTGTTTTGTTTTTAAATTTTTCTACCATAGCATCAGCCAGGTACTTAATAAGTGTTTGTTAAACTGAAGTAACGGGTTTAGGTTTAGGGTCTCCCCACACTATTGCAAAGATTATTACTCATTACATCAACGTGATAGGTGATTATGCCAACTTCCACATGTTACTGATATCTGTATAATACCCAGTAAGTAAAAATGAAAGGATAGGCTATTTAAATATCCTGTTTTGAACAATGAACTGGAAAAACTATAAAAGCCAATAAACCAATACCTACTAAAGCATTTTAATTATACTTATTAACAAATTTTTCAGGATATGCCAACAAAACCAAGCAGTGAATATGGATCAGTGCCTGCACCAAATGGCCACCTAACTTATCTCTTAGGACTCAAGAATGGACAAAGTTGACAAAAGTAGTATTATAAAGATGGTCAATACACTAGTACAGGATTTTTCTTTGAAGAAATCATGAAAAAGATCAGATTCCTGTAACTAGCTGCAAATTCTAAGAAATTAATTTTTTCATCCTAAAAACTGTTCTCCATATCTATAATGAATTCCTTCCATAGATCTACCTATAGAAAACGTTTTCTTCTTTCAGGCCTAGTTCATGCCACCTCCTCCAGAAGGCCTTCCCTGATCTTCCCAGTAACCTCCCCCCACTTCTCCTATCTCAAAATTTGACCTTTCACATACTTTCCTCATTCCAACTCATATTTATTTGTGTACACAATTCAAGGTTTTGTAGGGCAGGAGGGGATTCCATTTTCTATCTTTCCATCTATAGCTTAGTACCATGCAACAAGCAAGGTATATTAAAAAATATCTTTTGAACTATATTTAAACAAAATATTTCACTTCTTATTTTCTTCACCCAGATGCAAGCCCACAGCCCAAGGGTGGCTGACCCACAAATAACAGTGTATTGCACAAATGAAGCACTTAAATAAATGTCTGAATTGAAAAGAAAATATTTTAGGGTGGGAAGGTGGAGTTGATGCACAAATCAGGTAAGTGTAAAACAAAGAGTGGTCAAATAGAAAGAACACTGGATTTGGAGTCAGAAGACTCCAAGGCCCTGCTTTATCACCTGTTACCTGTGTGATCACGGTCATTCAACTGAGCCACAACTTCCAAATGATTGCTAAGGTCCCTTCAAACTTTCCAAAATTTCACAGGGCAATGTGACATAGGGTAAAGAACTCTAGACTTGGGAGTCAGCAAAGGCCTGGGTTTCACCTCAGCCTCCTGCACTTACTAGCTGAGTGAACCTGAGCAAGTCACCTGAACCTCCAGGGGGTCTTGGTTTGCTCATGGGTAAAAACGGAGGTCATACATGTTGTAACCTTGTGTGAAGAAAGTATGTATGATACTATGACGCTGGGTGTATCCCAATCTAAGCTTCGGAACAACACACGGGATTCAGAGGAATGAAATGGCTTCTCTATTTCTCCACAGGCACCATTTATAATCCCACCCAAACGAAGGATGGTTTTAACACGTGCATAAAGTGCACAAAACAATTTCATCTCTTTGTCTTACCACAAGTCAAACCCATGGAGACGTCCCCAAGGTTGGACCCCAAATTAGCGGAAAAGTGCGAGAGGACACACCATTCCATCCCGGGGGCTCCCAAAATCATCAAACTCCCACCGGGGGGAGGGACTCCAAGGCTCAGAAACCCCCAGCCCTCTCCTCCTCAGCTGGCCCCAGCTCGGGAGATAAGGTGGATTAAAATCTCCGCCCTTCCCTTCCACATTCCAGAGGAGTCTGGCTCCCCGGCACCGACGGGACGTGAAGCAGGGTAAAAAAAGCGGTCACCATCTAGCGGGTGGCGAGGGGAGGCCGACACCTACAACTTTCCGGGCTCTCCCTGCATCCCGCACCGGGCGGCCCAGCCCCCTCTGCCCCCTCCCCCAAGGGCAATCTCGGCCCCCTCCCCCCATGGGGGCGCCTCAGCCCCCTCCCCCCAAGGGGCAGTCTCATCATCCCCCACCCCCGCCCGGGCAGCGTCGGCCCCCTCCCCCAAGGGGAACCTTAGCCCTCCCTCCCTCAGGGGCAGCCGCAGCCCCCTTCCCCCGCCACGGGGCAGCCTCATGCCCCCCCCCCCCGCGCCGCCCCTCAGCCCCCTCCCTTCACTGGGAACCTTAGCCCTCCCTGGAGGGGGGGGCAGCCTCGGCCCCGCCCACCATGGGGCACTTTAGCCCTGGGGGGGGGCAGCCTGCCCCCTCCCCTAGGGGAAACCTTAGGCCTCCCTCCCCCCAGGGGCAGTCTCATTTCCCCTCTCCCAAGGGGAACCTTAGCCCTCCCTCCCCCCCACCCGGGGCAGCCGCAGCCCCCTTTCCCCCCACGGGGTGGCCTCAGTCCCCTCCCCACGGGCCCCCCGCCCCAGAGCTGCGTCGCGGTCACCTGGATGAACTGGATGGTGAGCGCCGACTTGCCGACGCCGCCTCCTCCCACCACCACGAGCCGGTACTTCTCCTGCCCGGAGCCGTCCCGCCAGCTCGCCGAGGCCATGGGGGCGTCCGGCCCGGCCCGGCCCAGCCGGGACCGGCCCCTGCGGAGGCCCCGCTCCGCTCCCCTCCCCACCCCTCCGGGGCCGAGCGCGGGCCGCGGCGGGCGGGCTGCAGGGCGGCCCGGGCCGGGCCGAGGGGCGCCGCGCCGGGGGCTTTGGGGCAGGGGCCGGAGGCGCCGCGGCTACCGAGGGGCGGCGAGGGGAGGGCGCGGGCGCGGAGCCGCAGAGGCGAGAGTGGCGGGGGCCCGGCCGAGGGCCGGGGTCCGGGGTCCGGGTTCGCGCTCCTCAGGTTCCCTCCTCAGCGCCCGGGCGGCGAGCGCAGCCTCCCAAGCCGCGACAAATGGCGGGGCGGGGCGGGGCCCGCGCTAATCTGGTCCGGGATATTCATGAGGGGGCGGGGGCGGGGCGGGGCCTCCGCCGGGAGGGGGCGAGGAAGGGAGGAGGCTTCCTTCGGGGCGCTCTCCCACCCGCCCCGACGTTGTGTGGTTGGTCTTGGGCGACCCTCCGCGTGTGCGCGTGCTTGCGTGTGCACGTGCGTGCCCCGGCGGGTGTGTGACCACGTGTGCATCTGTGTGGGTGTGTGACAGATTGTGTGACCACGTGTGCATCGGTGTGGGTGTGAGATTGTATGTGTGACAGATTGTGTGACCACGTGTGCATCTGTGTAAGTGTGATTGTGTGTCTGTGTGTGACAGGGTGGGTGAGGTGTGTGTGTGTGTGACAAGGTGGCTGAGGAATATATGACCACCTGTGCGTGTGTGTGTGTGTGTGTGTGTATGTGTGTCTGTGTGATAGTGCCTGGAAGAAGCCGCTGTCATACTGTTCTCTCATAGTTCTCAGATACTTCTGTCTTTGTCCTTTTTCAGTAGACTATAGACTTTTTTTTTTTTTTTTTGCTTTTTGGAGGGGAGAGGGCAGGGCAATTGGGGTTAAGTGACTTGCCGGAGGTCACATGGCTAGTAAGTGTGTCAAGTGTCTGACTTCAGATTTGAACTCGAGTCCTCCTGACTCCAGGGCTGGTGCTGTGCCACCTAGCTGCCCCAACTATAGACTTCTTGAGGGCAGGAATTATTGGGAAATGTTTTATTATTGACTTTAATTTTATATATAACAGGTGCTTAATAAGTGCTTGTTAAATTGAAATCCTGTTATCATAGGATCATCTGTTTAGAAGGAATCTTGAAGTCCATTAGAGTCCAGACCCCACATTTTACTGGTTAAGATCTAGGGGGCTCACTCTCCCAGGACGAGCCCAGCCCCTACAGGGGATTTCCCACCCTACCCTCCATGTACATTAATGAAAAAATTAAGGCCCAAGAAAAGAACTGTCTCAACCAGGGTCATGCCACTAATATCTGAGTCAGGCTCTGAGGCTGGGTCTCCCTGTTCTCAGGTACAGTGCTCTCTCTACTGTACCAGGTACCTCCAGAAGTAGAATTGGCTTCCTCTAGAACCAACGAGTCTTCAAACACACGCTCAATGACCTTGTATAGAGGCCTTCTTGCAGGTATGAGTTGAGCTGGTGACTTCTGATATCCCCTGAAGTTCTGAGACTCTTAATTCTGTCTCATAGAATGAATGGGTCCTGCCTATCTCCATCTCCTAAGGTGAAGCATGTTACCTACCTCCTGATGGAGAAATGAAGGACTCAAAGGGCAGAATAAGAGATACATCCAAATGTGGAAATTTGTTTTACTTGACTAGACACATTTGTTACAAAAATTTTGTTTTTTCCTTTTTTTTTCCAGTGGGGTAGAAGGAAGGAAGAGGAGGAGGAGGAGAAGAAGAAGGAGGAGGAGGAGGAAGAGGAGGAACCTAGGGATAGGTTGCCAAAAGAAAATGACAAAAAAAGAAGGTGGGGAAAGAAGAGGGTTCTTCTAGAAGGAAGGCCAGAAGGAAACAAACAGGACAGTTTTGAGTGCTACATGCTGAATTGATTATAGTCTTAAAAGGAAAAATAAGCAGTATATAGCATTCACAATTTCATGTACAATTCTCTTTTTCTGGTCTACTTTATATATAGAAATGTTCTTTTTATTTGGTGTCTAAGTTCAAAATGAAAGAATAAAATGTAAAGAACGAGTGCTGCTTAAGCATCACATATACTAGAATTGGAACGATACAGAGATTAGCATGGCCCCTGCTCAAGGATAACATGGAGACGCATGAAAACTAAAAATAATTAAATGTTTAAAAAACGAGTGTCCCCTAAAGTGCTATCCTGGGGTTCTCTTCTTTTCTCTCTAATATAGTATAGTATAGACTATATAACAAGTATAGACTAGTTCCCATGGTGATCCCGTGTCATGGAGTGTGAGGTCCTTGAGGTCAGGCACCACCTTTTTTTGGCCTTTCTTTGTATCCTCAACACTTGCTTAATAAATGTCTGCTGACTGCTGAATGTTTGTCAAATGAATAAATGATGTCATACTCTGTGTGAGGGGTATAGATGTGACACTGTATATTAGCAGTAAGTGATTGTGATAGGAAGTGTAGGTATATACATGAAACTGATTGTATATGTGATGATTGTAGGTGTATAATAAGGATTGTGAATATGAAGGGTGGAGATGTGACAGTGATTATGTTCTGCCGTATAGGAAGAGGGAGGTAGTTGTATATGGGACACCATGACTGGGTGTCCCAGAAATAGTGACATGTGTACATGTGCATGCGTGTGTGTGAGAGAGAGACAAAGAAGACAGGCTGAGGAAGAGGAGAGAGACAGAGAAAGGATAAAGAGCTGCATATTGTGGGGAGTGGTAGGGAAAGGGCTGCCAGGCCTTGGATCCAGTGCCCCTCTGTGACTGCCTATCCCCGAAGAATAGCCCTTCAGAGACATAATGATGGTTATTCAGTCTCCCTTCTGTCCAGTACCTCCTCTCCTAAACAATCCAAGCTCTTTCTGCCTGTGTCTGCAAGCCCAGAGAACAGGACAGGCTAACAAAGCCTACACCATAGAGACACTTCTATTTTAGGCGTCACATCATCCAAAACTAAAATAAAGTCAAGCCTAAAAGAAATCAAGTCACTGGCCTTCAACAGTTGGGATTCACTCGTCTTTCTTGACACATGAGTTTCTGCGAGTTTGGATTCTCTCTTGCAGTCCTCCACTGTTTGCTTTGCTACCTCCTTCTCCTTCTCAAGTGGGTGTCCCTCCAAAGATGTGCTCTCAACTCTCTTCTCTCATACACTCTCTTCCTTGTTGATCCCATTCAGTACTGGGGCTTTAACGATTTAGGTAGAATGGTCTCATGAAAGGAGTCCTGGGATTTGGCAATCAGGAGACCCAACTTCAAATCCCAGTCCTAACATCTGCTACCTGTATACCAAGTGAGAAGCATCATCTCATGAGCGATCAGTTTCCTCCTTGGTAAAATGAGGAAAAAAGAGTTGAACTAAGTCACTTCCAGCTATAAATTTCATGGCACAAATTCTTCTTGGACTCTTGAGTCTCACTCAGCTACCAGAGCCAATCCACTGCTAGACTCTTCTCTTTCCACCTCTATGCTTTCTGTCCCATCTGCACCCCCACAGCAACCCATTCAAGCCTTGTTGTTCAAGCCTATTCTTGTCTGGAATATTGTCATAGCCTCAAAACTGGGTCTTCCCGTATCCAGTCTATCCCCACTCAAAAATCATCAAATGGATTAAGACACTGCAGATAACTGGATAAGGGGTTTGAAGGAGAGGAAAATATCAAGGTTGACTCTAAGGCTATAAACCTGACTAATTTGAAAATCCCTGGGGGTGACTAGGTAGCACAGTGAATAGAGCACCAGCCCTGGAGTCAGGAGGACCTGAGTTTCAAATACAGCCTCAGACACTTAACACTTACTAGCCGAGTGACCTTGGGCAGGTCACTTAACTCCAATTGCCTTAACTTCCCCCCTCCAAAAAGAAAAAAAAAAATCTCTTGAGATACAAGGGGGTGGCTCTCATGCTCCCTCTAAGGCCTCTCTTCTCCCAGTCCTCATATGACATTATTTTGAGGCTCTCCACAATTCTGGTTGCCTTCCTTGGATGGCATTTAATCCTTACAGCCCTTTGAGGTAAGTGCTATTCTTATACACATTTTGTGAAATTGAGCCAAACAGGGTCACCCGGCTACTTATTTTCTGAGGTTGGATTTTAGACTCCAGGGCTAAGGAGCCATCTACTACATCTCTTTGCTGCTTATCAATGTCCTTCCTAAAGTGACAGGCGTCTAGGTCATACAGTGCATGGAGCCTTGGATACATATTAAGAGCTGAATAAATGTTTGACTGAATAAACTGACTGACTGAAACCCTATTTCTAGTCTTCATGTCTTTGAAATGGCTATTCCCCAGTCTCAGACACTTAAAAGCAGGGATAATAATAGCACCCACCTTCTGGGGGGTTTGTGAAGATGAAATGAGATAAGATTTATAAACCTTTAAGTGCTATATGAGTGCTAACTATTAATATTGTTCTTGTTATCTTGTACTCCAAATTTGGTCTGGTTGAAGCAAAGAAAAGTGGGATTAATTCCTTAATCCTAAATATGATATTACCCTCAATTCAACCCAATAGCAAATCAGGGGTTTTTGACTGCCATATTATATTGTTCGATCATAGTGAAATTGAAGTCTGCTAAAAACACCAGATCTCTTTATTAAACAAACTACTACCTAGTCCCACCTTCTACGTCTTATACTTGTAAAGTCAATTTCTTTGAACTAAAATGTAAAAATGTTAAATCTCATATTAGATTCAGCCCAACTTTCTACTTTGTCAAGATCTTTGAGGATCCTAACACTGGATTTCATTGTATTTGTTCTCTCTCCTTGCTCTGGATCCTCTGCAACCTAACCCACTCTACTCTGTCTTCTACTTAGATGCTGAGATGATTTTTCTAAAGTACAGGTCTGATCATGTTACCCCTTCCCAAATCCTCTGCCAATGAGACTCAGTGACTCCCTATTGCCTCCAGGATCAAATAGGAAATCCTTTATTTGATTTTTAAAGCTCTTCCTAATCTGGTCCCATATTGCTTTTCCAGCCTTCTTTTATACTTTACTCCCCTCCTAGCGTTCTAAAAGCTGGAAACACTGGCCTACTTGTGGTTCCTCAAACACTCCACTCCATTGACAATCCATACCATACCACCATGCCTCAGCTGCCTCCTCACTCCACTCCTGAAGGCCCCTTCCCCATCAGTGAGTCCTTCCTAGAACATCCATTTTGGAGACAGGACAAGACTAGGGATAAATCCCTCATTGTCTGGTCTTCACCTCCATGTACCCCTATGGATACCTCCTTCCTCCCTTCTTTCTACCCCCTCCCCACTCTTCAGTTCCATTTTTATGTGTTATCTTCTCTTATTTAGAACATAATCTTTAGGTCAGGATCCGTTTCTTTTTTCTTGAATTTACATCCTTGACACTTAGCATATTAAGAGCTGAATAAACGTTTGATGACTGAATGACTGACTGAAAATCTGTTTCTGGTTTCTATGCCTTTGAAATGGCTATCCCGAATGCCTGGTATGCTCCACCCTCTCCCTCTAACCTTTCCCTTGCTTCCTTTAGAATTTATCTCAAATCTTACCTTAAGAAGAAGGCTTTTTCTGGTCCCTCTAGGTCCCTCTAAGACACTTTCTCCTTCCTAATTATCTTATCTACTCTGGATATATCATGCATATACCTAGTTGTTTATATAAGCGACTTATCTGGATATACCCAGATCTCATAAGATGGAAGCAGTCTCTGTCTCCTAACACATGGGTGGAGATTGCCTCTTTGATTGGCTGTGTAACCAACCAGAGAAGGCAGCATCTTTAAAGCTGTCCAGACTGAGACAAGCACTCTCTTTCTAGCCCACTCTCATTCCACAAACTCCTTTGTACTTTGTTCTTGAAGGGATAAAGCCCCACAGGTTGGGAGGTAAGTTTGTATATTTATGATTATACCTTTGAAATAAATATTCCATTGTAAAAGCTAATCCAACTAAGTGGACAAATGGAACTGGGGTGCAGGGGAGTCACCACTAAGCTTAGAAAGAACACCACCAATAGAGCCTGGAGCCATTGCCAGAGAACCTAGGTGACCCCAAACCCCATTAACAGTACAGGATAACCGTGGGGGAATGGTACAGTGTAACACACCTGGCCTTCAAGCAGTGAGGCCCAGGTAGTCAGTGTAACACATACAGTCCGTGTTCCCAATTAGAATCACACTTCTTGATGGGAGGAGCAGTTTTTGCTTTTTTGTATCCCAAACACTTAGCACAATAAAGGCAAATATTACCAGTCAGTCATCAGGCATTTATTAAACACACACTATAGATATTCACTCTTAAGTGTTTAAACACCTATAGTGGGTGTTATAGCAGCAACCACACTGGCATCCCCAGGATGGTTGCTAGCACAGGTTCTTATATCTGTTTTACTAGGAAAGATAACTGTTTAAGAAGTCAACAGTCTTTTTAAATTACATTCATTAGTTCAGGGGAAAAAATCAGCACCCTGAACTTCAGAGAAAATCCAAACAAAGAAAATAAGAGAAAATGCTAGCAGAGAAATAGAGAAATTAGCACAGATCAACAGACAGATTCATCTGTCTGACCAAGGCAATATGTACATAGTTACCAGAGAGAAGCATCAATATCTATGTTTTTCAGAGTCAGGGCGGAGGGGGGGAAGGGGCCGGGAGACTCCTTAACCGCCACCCAGAGTCTCATCTGGTCAAATCACAAGAACACTCTTCCAGTGAGTGAACCCCAAAGCATATAAATACCATATAATACCAGAATATAAATACCCTTTTTAAAGCCAGAGGGCATCACAACCTTCATGACTCATGATTAGAAATTAGCAAAACATGTGAAAGCCTTCCTATAAGCAAGCCTCTCCTAAGCAAGCTTCCCTTAATGGGCTCCCCATGAGGCCTATTAATGAGCAGGAAGATCTTATATCCCATTAACATTACAGGTGTTTAATAAATGCTTGTTGACTGACTGATCTATGCTTTTATTTAAGTCTTTGATAAAAATACTAGACAGCACAAGAATAAACACAAGTGCCTTGGCCACTGTCCTAGAGACCTACTTCCAGATGGGCTTGGAATCATTAATGACTATTCTTTTGGTCACTCTTTTGGTTGCAAATATTTACCTACCCATACCTCAGCCCTTTTCTTTCCATCTAGTCCCACCAGATCAACATGAAAGATTTTGCCATGTGCTTTGCTAAAATTTAGGTAAATTTTATCAACATCATTCCTCCACCTGGCCAATCTGATAACAGTGTCACCAAAGGAAATGAGGTTAGTCAGGCATGAACTGTACTTGATGCACGACTGTTTCCTTTTTTAGTTGTTTTCTAACCATCATTTTAATAATGCATTGTAGAACAACACATTAGTAGGAAGAATAAGCACAAAACAATCAGAAGTGATTGTTGCAAAATTACTGAGAACAGTCATGGCGCTAAAGAAAAGATAGGAAAAAATAACCTTCACCTCCCTCCTTTGCAGAGGTAGGAGCTCCACGGGTGTGGAGCACTGCATATTTTCATTTTGTTGGTGGATTTTGATAGATTTTGCTGATTTTTTTCTTTAAAAAATATTTTTTGTTTTATAAGATAATCCTTTGGGAGGAGGAGGGGAGAGATACTGGGAGAAATTTGGTTATTAAAAAAAAGATAGCAACCAAAATTTATTTTTAAAAGTTCAATGTAATTTAACTTAAAAAAGAATATTTTGTAGAATTTTGCCAGAAATCTAAGTCAAACGTACTGGCCTAAAGTATATAGATTCAGATGTTCTATTGTTTTTGAAAATTGTGGAAGTATTTGCCTTACTCCAGACCTATGGCTACTCTCCCATTCTTCATGATCCTTCAGAGATTGTTGACATTGTTTCAGCAATCCCATCCACCAATTCTTTCCTACTCGTATTTCATGTAGACTAGATGACTTTACTTTCTTAAGGATATCTAGGTGTTCTCCCTTACTTATATAAGTCCTTAGATTGCAAGATTCTGGACTTGTTTTCCCAAGCTCATGCATAATAACCAGTTGGTTTCCCAGGGCTAGGCTGGTTGCATCTACCACTTTGGGTAACAGGGGTACCCCTGAGAGGCAGGGGGGAATATTTCCTCCCTAAAGTTTCCATTCTAGCGTGTTCTCCCCAGTGTCAACCACAAGTGGTTCACACCCAAGTTCCATTTAACCAATTAAAATCAAATAGCTTTTACAAAATTATATTTACTGAGATCTAGTATGAAGAAAAGTTAAAATATTTAAGTGATGATTTTCTACGTCAATGTATGGCTTATAGGGATCCTTTAGTTTCCCTATTTCTATTTGAGTTTGACTCCACTGGTGTAGACAATTCTCCTTTTTTCTCTTTATTCCAATTATTTTAGGACCATCAGAATTTCATTCTTGAGAACTTCTCATCCCACCTCAGTTGAATTCCCCTGCACCCTCTCTCTTAACCAGGGGTGGGAACCCTGTGGCTTCTTCAAGTTTGGGTTCAGTCA
>WOXC01010853.1:0-55000 GCA_011680675.1 Gymnobelideus leadbeateri
ATGGGAAAAACCACTGACCTGGAAAATAGATCCAGGAGAGACAATTTAAAAATTATTGGACTACCTGAAAGCCATGATCAAGGAAAGAACCTAGCACAATCCGAATAGCCCAGGACCTGGCAGCTTCTACACTGAGGGATAGAAGGGCATGGAATATGATATTCCAGAGGGCAAAAGAACTGGGAATGAACCCACGGGTCTCCTACCCAGCAAAACTGAATATTTTGTTTCATGGGAAAATATGGTCATTCAGTGGAATAGAGGACTTTCAAGCATTCTTGAGGAAAAAACCAAAATTGAATAGAAAATTTGACACCCAGACACAAGAGGGAAGAGATGCCTGAGAAGGTAATCAGGGAAAAGAAATCAAAAGGAACTTATCAAAGTTGAACTATTTACATTCCTATATGGAAAACCAATAACTGTGACTGATGATATCTTTCTCACTCTGAAAATAATGGAAGAAGGGGGTGTGGTCATATGAATACATATGTGAATGTGTGCGTATATGGTTACAGTTATATATGGATAGAGGGCATAAGTTGAATTTGTTGGGAAGGGAGAATACTCAAGGGATGAAATTATGAGGTGAGAGAGGAAAGTGGCAAGAGGAGATGGGGAGAGACAGGGTAGTGTAAACTATCCCATGCAGAAGAAGCAAGGGGAAGTGGTTGCAAAAGAGGGGGAGAATAAGGAAGGCTAAAAAGGCAAAACCACATTCACATTGAATTTGGTTCAGGGAGAAAATGACATACATACTAAATGGGATATCTCAACCTGCAGCAGGATAGGGGGAAGGGGGATGAGAGGAGGGATGATGGATGGGAGGGCATCCTTGGGGTGAGGGGAGGTTGGAAGTACCCACTATAGAAGAGGGACAGGATTATGTAGGGAATGGACCAGGTGGGGGGTGGGATGAGTGGGAGGGAATTATAAGCAGCCTTGTACAATATATCTACTATGATAATGTTTTGCATAGCTAGACATGTACAACATATACTGAATTACTTATCTCCCTAGAGGGAATAGGTGACAAGGGAGGAAGGAAATGAATCTGAAATCTGAGGTCATAACATTAAATGTTTCAAATATATATAAATACTATTATTAATACTCTTTTGCTTGTAATAGGAAGATAAGATATAGTTAAGATAAGAAATAGTTTACCTGACAGATTTGTGGAGAGGGGAAGACTTTAGGACCAAACAAGAATTGGAGAGCAATATAATATGCGAAATGGATAATATTTATTACCTTAATAAAGGCATTGGGATGCAAAGACTCACCTTCCTCTAATGGAAAAGTCGATGGGGGTATGGGAGAAGGTATGGGAGAGAGCAGATTGGAAGAAGTGATATCTTGTGGGATTACTGTTCTGGGAGGTTGGGTAGGGGAATAATGGGGGGAAAATGATTGTAACTCAAAATCTGGCGGAAATGAATGATGTAAAACAGAAGTTAATAAAGCATTTGTTTAAAAAAAAAAGATAAAAAAAAGAAAGTAAATTCCTTTTTGTCCCCATTCAGTTTTCTCCAGAGATCCATCATATCTAGTCTCTCTAAAATTCTATTCACCTCCTTAACTTCTTTCTTGTTTATTTTGTGGTGAGATTTATCAAGTTCAGAAAGGGGGAGATTAAGGATTTTGTTATCTATTTCTTTCTAATTTCTTTAACTTCTCCTCTAGGAATTTGGATGCTATACCACTTGGTGCATATATATTAAGTAATGATATCTCTTCATTCTCAATGGTGCCTTTTAGCAGTATATAGTTTCCTTCTTTATCTCTTTTAATTAGATCTATTTTTCCTTTTGCTTTATCTGAGATAAGGGTTGCTACCCTTGCTTTTTTTTACTTTAGCTGAGGCATAATAAATTCTATTCCAACCTTTTACCTTTACCCTGTGGGTATCCCTTTGTTTCAAATGTGTTTCTTGTAGACAGCATATTGTAGGATCATGGTTTTTAATCCATTCTGCTATCCACCTCTGTTTTATGGGAGAGTTCATCCCATTCACATTCACAGTAATGATGACTATCTGTCTCTTCCCCTCCATCCTATTCTCTCCCCTGTTTATGTTTTTGTTTCTTCCTTCTCCCTTCTCCTCCTTGAAGTTTTCCCTTTTGACCATCCCCTCCTTCTGTGTTCCCACCCACTGACCCCCCTTCTTAACCTACCCTCTCCCCTTACTACTATTTCCCTCCCCTCTAATCCCCCCTTTATTCTCTTCCTTTTAAACACCCTTGCCCTCCCACTACCTATAGGACACAATAAATTTTTATACTTATCAGAGTAAGTTACTCCCTGTTTGACTCCAAACCAATGAGAGTAAATTTCAAACAGTGCTCCTCTCCCTCCCTCCTTTTCCTCTATTTAATGAATTTATGTGTCTATTCACATTCGAATTTATGTGTCTATTCTCATTAGAATTCACATTAGAATCTTAAACTACACTGATTAAGTTGATCCCTTTTTGAACCAGAACCAGTGAGAATAGTGTTTAAATGATGTTCCCCTCCCTCTTTCTTTCCCCTCTACTATACTGTGTTTTTATGCCTCTTCTAATGGCATATTTTACCTTTTTCTGTCTCATCCTTTCCTTTTATTCCATTACAATCCCTTTGATCTGCTTAATAAGTTTTTTTTTAAGTCTTCAGGTTAGTGCATTCATACCCCCACCCTCTATCTAAGTATAACCCTTTTGAAGGTCATGATAATCATAAAATTTCAATATCGACAGTTATCAGCTCCTCATATAGGGATGTGAACATTTTGCTCTTGTTGCATCCCAAGTAATGAGCATGCATTTATGAGTGTGGGTGTGTGCACGTATATATGTAGAATTTTTTCTTTAACCTTGTAATTCTGGAATTTGGCTACAACCCTTCTACAATGGCTCCAATTGTTAGGAATTTACTGTGACTAGAATTTACCTTGCCATTCTAGCCCCTGTATTATATAGGCAGGCAGTTTCTAAACTTCCAGCCTGGGGGCTGATCGCTGCAGGAGAAGCTGCTATCTTCTCTGGGGGCCCGACTCTCCTACCTGGTTCCAATGGTTCCTCATGTCCCCTCCTGAGATGAAGGCAAGATGATTGCGATTCATCCTTGGTAAGTCTGCAGGCTGGGGCTTCTTCTCTCTCTGTTGTAGTCTGCTTGTCTGCTCTTAAGTCTGAGATGAGCAGACCCCACATGCTCTGCACCTGTCCTGTCTGGACGCACTGGGTAATTTCCTGGGCTGGATTCTGTCACAATCCATCTCCAAGTGGATTTTGTCATGCCAGAATCTGTTCAGATTCACTTTTTTCTAAGGTACTGATTCTTGAACTATGAGTATACCTAGTAGGGGAAAAATCAAATAGTATTAATCTTGCCATTCTAGCTGTATAAATCAGTCAAGAAAACAAAAACAAATCAGTTAAAGGGAGATGGATTTCACTTCATCCTTTGGAATCAAGACTGGTCATTGCCTTGACCTTGTTTCAGATGCTGTTCATTGTTGTCCTGTATGTTACCATGATTTCATTGAAATCACTGTTCCCTTGCTCCTACTTACTTCCTTTTGCATGAGTATATGTATATCTTCCCAATGCAGTCTTTAGGAGCCCCAAGATAAACTTAATTAGGTTACAGAATGGCAGGCCTTTGTTTGTAAATTTTGAAAGCATCTTCATAGGGAGGGTGTAAACAGGCCCACTGGTACTTATCTGAGAGGACTAGACATGTTTCCTGAGAATTAGTGAGTGATTGGGACTGTCCCTAGAGTAAACTGGTTAATTTAGAGCAATACTCAGCACCTCCTGAAAGGTGGGTGTCACTGATGGAGAAAACAAAGATTTTTGATAAATTGATAAATTGTTGATAAATCTAGAGATAGAAGAGATTGAGACTGAGTTCAGTTATTTAAAAGACCTTAAGTGACTTGCCTAGAAACTTGCAGCTAATGAGTATCAGAGGTAAAAGTTAAACTAAAGTCTTCTTAATTCCAAGTCTATCATTCTATCCATTGAACCACTGAGATGCCAACTGCACCACCTGGACTTCCACTGTCTTGAGATGTCCTTTTTTGGGAGGAACCACCCTTTTGTGTTGGCCTATAAAAGGGAGCCTATACATTTTTGTCTCCCCTTTTTCCTGCCTGTTCAAAGAATGGACAATAAGCAACAGAAACCAGAGATCCTAACACAAAAAAGCAAAGTTGACGTGATATGAATGTTCAGGGAAATCATGAACCACCTTGTACAATATTTTTGAAATGTTTTCTATAGAGCATAGACATAAGGGCAGGTAACATAGAATGATTATCAGAATAAGCACTTAGATATTATGACTGAAAACAAATATGGTCTGCCAATTTCAACTTCCTTTGTTATAACATCCAACATAATCATTACTTGTCTATAATATTTTCTGGAGGTCAGAAAATATTGGCACAGGAAATTCTGTTTTCTCTGGACAGTTGCTTGGTCCCCCTACAATCTATAGGCCTGAAGTTCAGGAGTCAGCCACCATCTCTGCCACCCTGTGGCCAGGGGCTGGACCATGCTCTTCTTTCATCCAGTTCCAACAGAGTTCCCCACTGACCTTTGACATTTATGGGTTGAGAAGTCTGGAAACTGCCATAGCTGCCTGTGAATTAGTCCCCTGAAATCTGCTCCAACCAGTCTGTGTCACTAGTCTGGGTGGGCATGGCCCATGCAGAGCTGTGCTCTGCTCTCAGCCTGGTTCAACAGATCCTTCCTGTCAGCCTGCTAGGCTGCCTTCGGTGGGAGATTTGTTTCTCTCTGTCCTTTTGTGGGTTCTGTAGCACTAAAATTTATTTAGAGTAATTTTTACATGTATTTGAGGTAGTTGGAACTAAAGCAAGTTCCCGCTTTTACCCTGTCATCTTGGCTCCACCCTCCTAATGTTTGTAAAGTAATGGGTGTGCTTTTCCCCATGAAAAATCTTACTAACAGTTAGGCCTATTCAAAATTAAAATGCAATGCTCTTTAAGGTAGTAAATGTCCTTTTATTGGACATCTTCAAAGACAGTTGTAGTGGAAACCACAATAACATACTTAGGATGGCTGCTAGCACAAGTTCTTAGATTTGCTTTACTAGGAAAGCTAGCTGTCCAAGGTGTCAACAATCTTTTTTTTATTACATTAACTAGATCAGAGGAAAAGTCAACACCCTGAACTTCAGAGAAAAAACAGAGAAAATACAAGCAGAGAATTAAAGACCCACAGACAGGGCTCTGGCTGCCTTAATCAACTCTATACTTCACATATATCCCTGGATGAAAAGAACATTTACATCTAAGCAGCTGGGGAGCTCTAAACATATGGCCACTGGGAATCTTGATCAGGGAATCACAAGATCCTTCTCAAAAGTGAGCCCCAAAAGCAAAATACCAACTTAGAGTATACATACATCTCAGAACCAGAAGGCTTCACAACCCTCCTGACTCAATGCCTAATTAGAAATTAGCAAAAAGTATGAAAGCCTTCCTACAAGCAAAACTCCTCTAAACAAGCTTACCTTAATGGGCTCCACACAAGGCCAATTACTGGGTGAGGAAGATCTTAAATCCCATTAACATTACAACAGGATGACTGACTAGACTATTACAGTGGCGTTACATTTTGGTATTAGATTGAATTAGATGGCCACTGAGATGCCTTCCAACCCTAAAACTGTGTTTTGGCCTTTATCCAAAAATTTTTTGGTGAAGTACTTTTTTTCTCCATTGACAGTTTTTCTTCTGATTCTAGCTTTATTGATATTATTCTTGCAAAAACTATGCAACTTCATGTGACAAAATTATATATTTATCTTTATCACTATTACCACTTGTTTGGTTAAGAATCTACTCTTCTTCCTACCTCTAGCCATAGTAGCAAAAGCTACCTCCTTTTATTACCATCAATTTTTTTTTTTACTATTGAATTCTACCAAACATTTATTTTTTATTTTCTTTTCTAAATTTTTTCTTCAAATGCTTTATTAACTTCTGGTTTACAACATTCATTTCCACTAGATTTTGAGTTACAATTTTTCCCCATTTTCCCCCTACCCACGACCCCAGAATAGCAGGCTCACAGGATATCCCCTGGGCCAATCTGCTCTCTCCCATCTCTTCTCCTATACCCCCGTCAACTTTTCTAGTAGGGCAAGGTGAATCCCCATGCCCCAATACCTGTACATCTTATCTCCCAATTATAAGTAAAATAGTATTAATAATAGCACATATATATATATATGTATATATATTACTTAAATTTAAATATATATATTTAAAACACTTTATTTTAAAACTTCAAATTCCAGATTCATTCCCTTTCTCCCTTTTCACCCACCCTTGCTGGTAAGATAAGCAATTCAGCATATGTTGTTCATGTGTAGCTATGCAAAGCATTACCATAGTAGATATATTGTAAAAGACTGACTATATTTTCATCCCTCCTACCCCACCTCCCACCTGGTTCACTCCCCAGTTTGATCCTGTCCCTTTTCAAAAGTGGGTGCTTCCAACTTCCCTCCCCCACAGCCTGCCCTCCCTTTCATCATCTTCCCCCCATCACAATCCCCCCACTCTCTTGTAAGGTGATATATCCCATTTAGTATGTATGTCATTCTCTACCTGAGCCAAATTCAATGAGAATAAGGTTTTGCCTTTTTGCCTTCCTGTTCTTCCCCTCCCCTGCAACCACTTTCCCTTGCCTCTTCTACATGAGATAGTTTACCCCACCCACTTCTCTCCCCATCTCCTCTTATGTTCCTCTCTCACCTCTCAATTTCACCCCTTAAGTATCATCCCTTTCCATTAAATTCGACCTGTGCCCTCTATCTAAGTATACCTGTAAACATATATACACACATTCACATATGCATTCATATGCATTCATATGCCCATATACCCTTCTTCAACTATTTTCATACTGAGAAATGTTTCATCAGTTACAGTTATTGTTTTTCCATGTAGGAATGTAAATACTTCAACTTTTATAAGTTCCTTATGATTTATTTTCCCTGTTTACCTTCTCAAGCATCTCTTGCTTCTTGTGTCTGAATGTCAAATTTTCTATTCAACTCTGGTTTTTTCCTCAAGAATGCTTGAAAGTCCTCTATTCCACTGAATGACCATATTTCCCCTGAAACATGATGGTCAGTTTTGCTGGGTAGGTGATTCTTGGTTTTAATCCCAGATCCTTTGCCCTCTGGAATATCATATTCCTGGCCCTTCAATCTCTCAGTGTAGAAGCTGTAAGATCCTATGCTATCCTGATTGTGTTTCTACATTATTGAAATTGTTTCTTCCTGGCTGCTTCTCCCCTTGATCTGGGAATTCTGGAACCTGGCTACAATATTCCTAGGAGTTTTCTTTTTGGGATCTTATTCAGGAGGTGATTAGTGGATTTTTTCAGCCTCTATTTTGCCCTCTGGGTCTAAAACATCAGGGCAATTTTCCTTGAGAATTTCTTGAAGGATGATTTCTAGATTCTTTCTTTGATCCTGGTTTTCAGGTAGTCCAATAATTTTTAGATTATCTCTCCTGGATCTATTTTCCAGGTCAGTGGTTTTTCCCATGAGATATTTCACATTGCCTTCTATTCTTTCATTTGTTTGGATGTGCTTAACAGCATTTTGATTTCTCATAAATTCACTAGCTTCCATTTGCTCCAATCTCATTCTGAAGGAATGATTCTCCTCAGTGAGGTTTTGAGATTCTTTTTCCATCTGGAAAATTTGGCTTTTTCAGTCATTCTTCTCCTCATTGCCTTTTTGAGCCTGTTTTACCATTTGAGTTAGTCTATTTTTAACGTGTTATTTTCCTCAGTCAGGCTGCTGACTCTCATTTCATACTTTTCTTGCATCTTTTTCATTTCTCTTCCCAATTTTTCCTCCACTTCTCTTTTCTGCTTCTTAAGGTCCTCTGTGGCCTGTAACCAGCTTGTATTTTCATTTGGGGCTTTTGGTGCAGGTGTTCTGCCCTCACAGTCCTCCTCCTGCTCCACGCTTCAATCCTCTTTGCCCCCCAAATAGGAGTCTAATGTTGAATTTTTCTGTTTATCTTGTTTTCTTTCCCTAGCCATGTTGCCACTCTATTACTTGACTTTGGGGCTTGCTGCCACAGTAGGACTCTGCTACCAGCCAGGGTATTTTCTGTCCCAAACTGCCAGAGGTATTAGTTGGGTGGCCTCTCTGAAGCCTCCACACACTCTGGCAAGCTGGTCACATACCCCAAGACCTCCATCCCAGACTTCAATCCAGATCCAAGAAGGGTAAAGCAAGAGTGATTACCCCCCCCCAATGCTGATCACTGGGTCCCCCTACAGTTTGCAGGCCAGGAGCTGAAGCTGCAATGTGGGAATGTGGCAATATGGCAATATGGCGCAAGCTGCACCGGCTTCTCAGTGGCTTCTCTTCCCCAGGGGAAGAAGCTGGCTCACTCTCCCAACCAGTCCCAAAGTCCATAGGGCACTGACATCTCACTTTGTCCTAGACATCTATGTGTTGATAATTCTGGAACTACCACAGCTGCTGGTGTTCTGGGGTCCCTCCTGGTCCAGCCAACCTGGGGCTAAAACCTCGGACTCACATGGTCCTGGGCTCGGCTCCCAGAGTGCTGTGCTGGCCGCTCCCTGCCAAGCTGCCAGGCTACCAGGCTGTCCTCAGCAGGAGGTTAGCTTCTATGTGTCATTTTGTGGGTTCTGGAGCTCCAGAGGTCATTCAGAGTCCTCCTTTTACATAATTTTGAAGTGGTGTGGGCCGGAGCTCCTTGGAAGTGTTGTTTCTACTCCACCATATTGACTCTGCCCCTCCCTCTATTTTATTTTACTATGTGATATTTTATATTAAGATTGAGCATCCATTTGGAGCTTATTGTAAATAATGTACGGTGTTGATCTAACCCCCATTTTTGCCAAACTGCTTTCCAATTTTCTTAGCAGTTTGTGTTGGATGGGGAACCCTAGTCCTAGTCTTTGGTGTTCTTGGGTGTAATGAGCATCTGGATACTAAATTTGCTTGCTCCTTGTTCTTGCTAACTTAATCTGTTCCAATGATCAACTTTTATAACTTTTAGCCAGTACCTAATTTTTACAGTTCTTTAAAATATATTTTGAGGTCTAGTACTGCCAGGTCCCTTTCCTTCCTGCTTTTGGCATTATTTCCCTTGAGATTTTGACCTTTTGTTCTTCCAGATGAATTTTGTCTGCTTCAATAAACTTGGTAGTTTAATTGGTGTGACATTAAATTCATGCATTAATTTAGGTAGTTTTGTCATCTTGTAGCTTCTCACCAGAGAGTCAACTGAAGGAGCACTGTGTATCCAAAGACAACAAAAAGCATTGTTTTATGAGATATCTGTCTATCTCGTATTGCAGTGCTCATAAGTATTTGCAAAAAGCCTGCCACAAGGGGTGACTAGGTGGCACAATGAATAGAGCACCAGCCATGGTTTCAGGAAGATCTGAGTTCAAATCCAGCCTTAGACACTTAACATTTACTAGCTATGTGACCTTGGACAAGTCACTTAACCCCAATTGCCTTGTCTTCCCCCCTCCAAAAGCAAGACCACCACAAAGATATCTGTATCATATGCAATTATCTCTTTTTGGGGGAACATTATATTTTGCTTCTATTTGTATCTTCAGTGCTTATCACAGTGCCTATTGTGCAACAAGTGCTTAATAAATGATTATGGCTTGTCTTCTACACCAGCATCTACTCCAGAGAACAAAGAGGTAGAGACCTTCTAGCAAGACCTTGGTAAGACCCTTCAGATGAAGTCAATGTATAATTCATACTCAGAAATGTCAGTACAAAGGTGAGTATAGGACAGGATATGGAAAATATGTTGGAAAATATGGTTCACTTTCTGTAGTATCAGAGTTGAGAGGAAAGGTAAAGCTCAGCTAACTCAACTTGCCACCCCATTCAAGAATGCCTTCTGTAACACCCCTGGGATTTGCCCATTTAGCCTCCATTTACATGAAGGCCTCAAGATTTCTAGTGATGAAGAAACCACTACTTCTTGAGCCAGCCCATTCTACTTTTAGATAGCTTTAATTGCTTTACTAGGAAAGCTAGCTGTTTAAGGGGTCAACAGTGTTTTTAAAATTACATTCACTAGTTCAGGGAAAAAGTCAACATCCTTAACTTCAGAGAAAATAGAAATAGAAATAAAGAACAACAGACGGGGCTCTGGCTGCTGAGCTGGAATGTGTTTCCTCTGCCCTCTTACAGATAATGGTGAATTTTCCCACTTAGAAAATGAAGGGATCAGGCCAGATAAAGTATAAAGTTCCTTCCAGCTCAAAATCTTAAGTATCTTGTCTATATGCCAATCCTTCATTTAAGATAGTTATCATGACTCATAGCTCATCTTTTCTCCAGGCTAAACATCCCCAGTTCCACATTCTTCCCTCTATACTTGTCAGCCCTTTTCTCAGCTCTTCTATGGACAAAAGATTTATGTTACTTCCACCTGAGTTCCTGATAAAAGAGTATCTCTAACTTTTTTTTTTAAAGCAATTGGGGTTAAGTAACTTGCTCAAGGTTACACGGCTAGTCATTATTTATGCGTGGGTGCTCATTTTCTGAGGCCGGATCTGATCTCGGGTCATCCCAACTCCGAGGCCGGCACTCTTACTCACTGTTCCACCTAGCCGCCCCTTTAGGGCAATTGGGGTTAAGTAACTTGCCCAAGGTTACACGGCTAGGTTTTTGTTTGTGCGGATTAAGTGTTGGAGGCCGGCTCCGAACTCAGGTCCTTCTGATTCCAGGGCTGGCACTCTATTCACTGCGCCACCTAGCCGCCCCTATCTCTAACTTTTCAATGGCATATATTAAATATTGTCTGTTTACTAGGCATTGAGGTTACACAGAGATGGTCATTGAACCGGCATTAGTTGATGTAATCAGCAAGGAAGAGAGTGTAGTGAGAGAAGAGGGCCCAGGACAGAGCCCATTGTTTTAAGGGAAATGAAGTCAGTGAAGAAGACTGAAAATCTCAGAGTTTTGGTTGGGATGGAAGAACATTTAAATGTGATAGTAAGGACTTCTGGGAACCAAGATGGCAGAGTATGCAGTAAATTGCCATGCTCTCCAATATTTACCTCTGAACAACCATAAAATAGTGCCCCTGAACAAATCCTGGAACAGCAGAACCAACAAAAAGACGAGATGAAACAATGTTAGCCCAAGAAATTTGGACGATTGGCTAGAAACCTCCATCTCACTTGGAGCACAGTACAGGACAGGAGGAATCCCAGCTTTCTAGCAGTAAGCCCTACCTCAGCAAGTCAGTGGTAGATCTTGACCCCCAGTGTGGTGGACCCCCCACATGCCTTAACATAGCCAGGGGAATGGGCAGACTCCAAATTCAAGAGGCACTACATGCCTCAGCATAGCCCTGGGCAAACAAACAGACCCAAGTGGTCAGACTGCTACATGCTTCAGTGTAGCCCCAGGCAAACAGGCAACTTCTAGTGTCTAGACCTCCACCTGCTTCAGCATAGCCATGGGGGAACAGTTAGCTGTTAACCTTATGGGTGCCTGAGCAAGCAAGGAGACTATAGCACCAGCTTCAGCCTGGGCAAACAGGCATCCACCAGTGGCCAGACCACCATGTGTTGCAGTTTAGCCTCTGGGAAATGCAGAAACACCCCCTTGACCTCAGCACATGCCAAAGACATGCACTAGGGCTGTGGCTCAGAACAAGGTAGGCTGCTAGACCACTATGACCTCAAGCAGTGCCAGGCACCCTCATACCACACCCACTTGGGACAGTACCAGATATGAGGGTCCCTCGTAGGCCTCAGGACAACATCAGTGTTAGCACCAAGTAAACAGGCAGGACCTACAGCCACAGATACAAGAAACCTGAGACAGTGCCTCTTCCACCTGGGAGCATATATCAAATTTAAAAGAAAGGAAAAAGGTCAAAAAAAGATGAGCAAAAACAAAAAAGATTCTGACCATAGAAAGATATTATGGTGAAAAGGAAGTCTAAGACATGAACTCATATCTGTCTATATGTAGGCATATATACCTATATCCTGATACATATAGGCATACATATAAAGGTATACACCTATGCATGTGTCTATAAGTACATATCCATATCCATATGTTTGTGTGTATGTATACACACACACACACACACACACACACACACACACACACACACATATATATGTATAAATCCGTATATGTACACACCTAAACATATTCTAAGATTCTCAGATGCACATGCACAGGTGAGACCAGAGATTTCCCAGGCATGGTGTTTGACTAATGCAAAGGAACAAATATAGGAAATGAATGTTTGTACCTGTTGGAAAGTAACAAGACCAAATTCACTAAATTCTGTGGAGTGTGTGAAGGGGAATACAATGTAGAATGACCAGAAAAGCAGGGAGGACTTGACTTGTGAAGGTGTGTGGAGCAGAGGAGTTTGTAGATGATCCTGGATCCAACAAGGATTTGTAGGGTAGTTCATCTGACTTTTTAGTCAGACCGTGCTTGGCAGTTACATAAAAGATGGACTAGAGTGGGGCAAGACTTAGGTCAAGGAAACCAATTTTGTCATTGCCTAGAGATGATGATGGCAATAACCAGGGTGGTGTTTGTGGGTGTGAGTGATAAACTTGAGGTTGTAATGACAGGATCTGTCGACTGACTCTATATTATGGCCTAAGGGACAGTGAGGTGTCTAGGACTATACCAAGGTTGCAAACCTGGATAAGTGGAATGCTACCAATGCTCTTGGTTATAATAGGGATGTTTGGAAGTAGGAAGGGTTTTGGGGCAAAGATAATGAGTTTTATTTTGGTCATGGTGAGGTTGAGGTGCCTGTAGGGCATCCAGTTGGAAATGTCCAATAGGCATTTGGTGATGTGGAACCCCTCAGATCACAAAGGAGGTAGCCCAGAGCCCTGAGACTAAGAGTCCAGAGTATAGAAGACCCCGCACTCCAACATCCAGGTACACCTCTAACCTGTATCCATCCCTGTCCCCATAGCTATAGTTCAGAGAAACACCCCTTGCAAAGAGAGGGGTGCTAACCACCACCAATGGGAAGGTAAGCCCAAGGCCTTCTCCTCACCACTGAAGAGTAGCATGAGCTCTCCCCCCTCCCCCATACTACTAACTCCAATTCGAGTCCAGTCTCTGAAGCCATCATCCAGGGAAGTAACCCCTGTGGAGAAGAGCTCAGCCAACCTCACCAACTGCCAACTAACTGTCACCCACTGGCAGGTGCTGCAGGCCCTGCCTACTCATCAGCCACAACTGAAGACCCAGAAAAAAAAGTTCTAACCACCAAAATCCTTGACATTGTCAAATGGCTCAGTGTCAAAAAGGAATTTGGTTTTTAATCAGTGGAAATGACATTGAAGAAAATGCATGGCCATCTGTTTGCTGCTGTCCCCTAAGGGCCATTGGGCCCTTTCTTTTGATTTGCAGTTGAAATCTCCTTTATGTGCTTTTATTCTCTATTAGAATGTGAGTTCTTCAAGAATAGAGACTATCTTGCTTTTCTTTTTGTTTCACCAGAGCTTAGCACAGTATATTTTATCTAGTGAGTGTTATAAATGTCTTTTCATTTTAATGCTGCTATTCACCCAGTTTCTAAGCCCATCTAATTGCATTACCTTGCAGTCTATGTCTCCATCTTTTCTGAAAGAACAATATGAGAAACTTGATGAAATGCTTCGCTACTGTTCCCACAGTATTCACTTGACCTAGTAGTTAAGTAACTCTGTCGGAGGAAATAAGGTTAGTCTAGCATGACCTGTTTTTAACAGAACCATGCTGACTCTTTGTAATCACTGCTTCCTTATTTTAGATTTTTGTGAACCATTTCTTTATTTATCTACTCTATTATTTCGCCAAGAATTGAAATCAGGATAATTAACCTACAGATGAAAGACTCTGTTCCCTTCTACTTTCCTTAAAAAAATTGGTACAACGTTTGCTCTTTACCACTCCTAGGATGCCTCTCCTATCCTATATGATCTTAGAAATACCACTACCAGATCACTCTCCCCCGAGATCAGCTTCAAACTATGTAAAAGGGGACTCTGAACAACTTCTGGAGCCCCAGCACCCACAGAACAACAGAGAGAAGCTGACCTCCCGATGAGGACAGCCCAGCAGCCCTGCAGGAAGGACCAGCACAGGTATCTGGGAGCCGGCAGTGCAGTGCAGTGCACAGTGTGCAGGGAGCCGAGCAGAGGTCCACCGGAGATGCAGTTTTAGCCCCAGGGCGGATGGGCCAGCAGCTGGCTAGAAGGACCCCAGAACACCAGCAGCTGTGGCGATTCCAGAATTATCAACATAAACATGCCTAGGACAAAGTGAGACGTTAGTGCCCTATGGACTTTGGGACGAGTATTTGGGGAACGCGTCGGCTTCCTCCCCTGGGGGCTAGAAGCCACTGAGGAGACACGCCATTTTGTAGTTTTCAGAGGCAGCTCCAGCTCCTGGCCTTCGAACTGTAGGGAGATCCAGCAGTCAGTCTTGGGGAGTAATCGTTCTTGCTTTAACCTCCCTGGATCTGGATTGTGATCTGGAGTGGAGGTTGTGGGTAGGTTTCCAGCTTGCCAGAAATGGAATTTGTCCCCCACACGTTCGGGATGAAAGTTCCCCTGTCTGGCGGCAGAGCCATAGTGTGGCAACAAGCCCAAAAGTCAAGTAATTAAGTGGCAACATGCCAAGGCAAAGGAAACAAATTAAACAGAAAAATGCAACTTTAGACTCCTACTTGGGGGGCAAAGAGGATCGAAGCGTGGAAGAGGAGGAGGACTGTGAGGTCAGAAATCCTGCTCCAAAAGCCCCAAAGGAAAAGACCATAGAGGACCTTAAGAAGGACTTTGAAAATCAAATAAGAGAAGTGGAGGAAAAATTGGGAAGAGAAATGAGAAGGATGCAGGAAAAGTATGAAATACGGGTCAACAGCCTGACTGAGGAAAACTACACCTTAAAAAAATATACTAAATCAAATGGCAAAGGAGGCCCAAAAGGGCAATGAGGAGAAGAATGCCTTAAAAAGTCGAATTTGCCAGATGGAAAAAGAATCTCAAAAGCTCACTGAGGACATTCATTCTTTCAGAGTTAGACTGGAACAAATGGAAGCTAATTACTTTATGAGAAATCAAGATGCTGTTAAGCAGATCCAAACAAATGAAAGAGTAGAAGACAATATGAAATATGGGAAAAACCACTGACCTGGAAAATAGATCCAGGAGAGACAATTTAAAAATTATTGGACTACCTGAAAGCCATGATCAAAGAAAGAACCTAGAAATCACCCTTCAAGAAATTCTCAAGGAAAACTGCCCTGATGTTTTAGATCCAAAGGGCAAAATAGAGGTTGAAAGAATCCACAGATCACCTCCTGAAAAAGATCCCAAAAAGAAAACTCCCAGAAATATTATAGCCAGGTTCCAGAATCCCCAGATCAAGGAGGAAATACTACAAGCAGCCAGGAAGAAACAATTTCAATATTGTGGAAACACAATCAGAATAGCCCAGGACCTGGCAGCTTCTACACTGAGGGATTGAAGGTCATGGAATATGATATTCCAGAGGGCAAAAGAACTGGGAATGAATCCAAGGGTCACCTACCCAGCAAAACTGAGTATTTTGTTTCAGGGGAAAATATGGTCATTCAGTGGAATAGAGGACTTTCAAGCATTCTTGAGGAAAAAACCAGAATTGAATAGAAAATTTGACATCCAGACACAAGAAGGAAGAGATGCCTGAGAAGGTAATCAGGGAAAAGAAATCAAAAGGAACTTATCAAAGTTGAACTATTTACATTCCTATATGGAAAAGCAATAACTGTGACTGATGATATCTTTCTCACTATGAAAATAATGGAAGAAGGGGGTGTGGTCATATGAATACATATGTGAATGTGTGTGTATATGGTTACAGTTATATATGGATAGAGGGCATAGGTTGAATTTGTTGGGAAGGGAGAATACTCAAGGGATGAAATTATGAGGTGAGAGAGGAAAGTGGCAAGAGGAGATGGGGAGAGACAGGGTAGGGTAAACTATCCCATGTAGAAGAAGCAAGGGGAAGTGGTTGCAAAGGAGGGGGAGAATAAGGAAGGCTAAAAAGGCAAAACCACATTCACATTGAATTTGTTTCAGGGAGAAAATGACATACATACTAAATGGGATATCTCAACCTGCAGCAGGATAGGGGGAAGGGGGATGAGAGGAGGGATGATGGATGGGAGGGCATCCTTGGGGGGAGGGGAGGTTGGAAGTACCCACTATAGAAGAGGGACAGGATTATGTAGGGAATGGACCAGGTGGGGGGTGGGATGAGTGGGAGGTAATTATAAGCAGCCTTGTACAATATATCTACTATGATAATGTTTTGCATAGATAGACATGTACAACATATACTGAATTACTTATCTCCCAAGAAGGAATGGGTGAGAAGGGAGGAAGGAAATGGATCTGAAACTCGATGTCGTAACATTAAATGTTTCAAATATATATAAATACTATTATAAATACTCTTTTGCTTGTAATAGGGAGATAAGATGTGCAGGCATTGGGACACAAAGATTCACCTTCCTCTAATGGAAAAGTCGATGGGGGTATGGGAGAAGGTATGGGAGAGAGCAGATTGGAGGAAGTGATATCTTGTGGGACTACTATTCTGGGAGGTTGGGTAGGGGAATAATGGGGGGAAAATGATTGTAACTCAACATCTGGCGGAAATGAATGATGTAAAACAGAAGTTAAAAAAAAATAAAGTAAGACTGTGAGAAAGCAGAAAAAAAAATTATTGGACTACCTGAAAGCCATGGTCAAAGAAAGAACCTAGAAATCACCCTTCAAGAAATCCTCAAGGAAAATTGCCCTGATGTTTTAGACCCAGAGGGCAAAATAGAGGTTGAAAGAATCCACCAATCACCTCCCAAAAAAGACCCCAAAAAGAAAACTCCCAGGAATATTATAGCCAGGTTCCAGAATCCCCAGATCATGGAGAAAATACTACAAGCTGCCAGGAAGAAACAATTTCAATATTGTGGAAACACAATCAGATTAGCACAGGACCTGGCAGCTTGTACACTGTGGGATAGAAGGGCATGGAATATGATATTCCAGAGGGCAAAAGAGCTGGGACTGAACCCAATGGTCACCTACCCAGCAAAACTGAGTATTTTGTTTCAGGGGAAAATATGGTCATTCAGTGGAATAGAAGACTTTCAAGCATTCTTGAGGAAAAAACCAGAGTTGAATAGAAAATTTGACATCCAGACACAAGAAGAAAGAGATGCCTCAGAAGGTAATCAGGGAAAAGAAATTAACATGAACTTATCAAAGTTGAACTATTTACATTCCTATATGGAAAAACAATAACTGTGACTGATGAAATCTTTCTCAGTATGAAAACAATGGAAGAAGGGTGTATGGTCATATGAATACATATGTGAATGTGAGTATATATGTTTACATTTATATATGGATAGAGGGCATACTCTGAATTTGTTGGGAAGGGAGGATACTCAAGGGGTGAAATTATGAGGCGAGAGAGGAAAGTGGCAAGAGGAGATGGGGAGAGACAGGGTAGGGTAAACTATCTCATGTGAAAGAAGCAAGGGGAGGGGGCTGCAATGGAGGGGAAGAATAGGAAGGCAAAAAGGCAAAACCACATTCTCACTGAATTTTTTTCAGGAAGAGAATGACATACATACTAAATGGGATATCTCAACCTGCAGCAGAATAAGGGGAAGGGGGATGAGAGGAGGGATGATGGATGGGAGGGCATCCTTGGGGTGAGGGGAGGTTGGAAGTACCCATTATAGAAGAGGGACAGGATTATGTAGGGAATGGACCAGGTGGGGGGTGGGATGACTGGGAGGGAATTATAAGCAGCCTTGTACAATATATCTACTATGATAATGTTTTGCATAGCTAGACATGTACAACATATACTGAATTACTTTTCTCCCCAGAGGGAATGGGAGACAAGGGAGGAAGGGAATGGATCTGAAATTCGAGTTTTCAACATTAAATGTTTCAAATATATATAAATACTATTATTAATACTCTTTTGTTTATAATTGGGAGGTAAGATGTGCAGGCATTGGGACACAAAGACTCACCTTCCTCTAATGGAAAAGTCGAAGGGGGTATGGGAGAAGGTATGGGAGAGAGCAGATTGGAGGAAGCGATATCTTGTGGGACTGCTATTCTGGGAGGGTGTGTAGGGGAACAACAGGGGGGAAAATGATTGTAACTCAAAATCTGGCGGAAATGAATGATGTAAAACAGAAGTTAATAAAGCATTTGCTTAAAAAAAAAGAAATACCACTACCAGTGGCTTTTCATCACACCTGCAATGTCTTTCAAAGCCCAAGGATGGATTTTCATTTGGGCCTGATGATCTGAACTCTTCAAGGGCAACCAGGTACTCACTTACTATTGCCTTCCTTCCTTATCTTAGGTATCTATTCCTCATTAACTATTTTTGTTCTTTCTCTTCTATTGCAAAGCTAATTCTCCTTGATCTAGGAAACAGTAGCAAAAGAATACCTAGGCCACTCTACCTTCTCTCTGTCTTGTCAAATAACATTATTCCATCCTCTCCAAGTGGTGGGCCTGCCCCTTTCTGATTCTTCTCTTTCTTCCATTATGGCTCCCCTCACCAGTTTCAACCCATTCTTAGATTTAAGTCTTGGCATTGCTTTTTGGCTATTTCACACTCTTCATCCTCTGTCACCTCACCCTGGTCCCATCTTCTATGCATGTCTCTTTAAATCTCAATTAGTGCAGGGTCCAAATGGTCACAGACAGAGCCAACACTGCCTACTAGTTGGGGAACCAAATGGGGAAAAGCACTTGGATATTTAAATCGATTGCAAACATAATATAAATCAATAGTGTGTTAGGGTACCCCCAAAAGGGAATGCAATCTTAGGTCATAATCAGAGATGTATGGGGTCCATAACAACGTAAGTCATGGTCCCAATGTTTTCTGATCTTTTTAGATCTTATCTGGAATAATGTGTACAATTCTGGGTGCTACAATTTGGGAAGCACATTGGTAAACTGAAGAGTCAAGAGCTGGGCATTTGGGGTGGGGAAGGGCCTTGAGTTGAAGGAACTGGGACTGTTTTACCTAGAAATGAGGGGACCTAGGTAGCTAGGATGGATGTCTTCATATAGTTAAAGGGCTGTCAGTGGATTAGAGATTAGAATTACCCTGTTTAGCTGCAAGAGGCATAGTTAGGAACAATGGGTAGAAGTTGTAGAGGGGCAAACTGAGCCTCAATTTAAGGAAAAACTTCCTAACAATTAGAACTACTTAAAGGAATCGGCTACTTTGGAAGGTCAAATGAACTACCCATCTATACAGGTATTTGTAATGTTAATGGATTTAGGATCTTCTCTGCCTATTAGTAAGCCTCATGTGGAGCTCATTGAGGGAAGCTTGCTTAGGGGAGGCTTGCTTGGAGGAAGGCTTTCACACCTTTGCTAATTTCTAATTAAGCACTGAGTCCCTGAGGGTTGAGATGCCTTCTGGCTCTGAGATGTATGTATGTATATGTATATATACATACTTCTACATACATACATACACACACATATACACATATATACTGAGAAGTATATATACATACATACACATATATACATATGTGTGTACACACACACACACACACACACACACACACACACAAACACAGAGTTTGCTTTGTGGGCTTGCTTATGAGAAGGATCTTGTAATTCCCTGGTTGAGATTCTGAGTGGTGGTATGTTCAGAGCTCCCTGACTGCTCAGATGTAAAGGCTCTCTTGTTCCAGGTATGTATGTAAAGTGTATAGTTGATTCAGGCAGTCAGAGCCCTGTCTGTTGGTCTTTATTTCTCTGTATTTTCTCTGAAGTTCAGGTGCTGACTTTTCCCTTGAACTAGTGAATGTAATTTAAAAAGATTGTTGACCCCTTAAACAGCTAGCTTTTCTAGTAAAGCAGGTCTAAGAATCTGTGTTAGCCACCATCTTGGGTGCTACAGTATCCTATCTAAGGCTACATGACCACTTGTTGATGATCACAGAATTTTGGAACTGGACGAGATTATTTAGTTCAATCTTACTTTATAGATGAAGAAAAAAGAGGATTAGAAAGAGGCAGTGACCCTAAGGTCACAGAGCTTAGAAAAGTTTGACTCTAAGTCCAGTGGGCCTTCAATTTAACACAACCAGCATCTGTGAAGCACCTGCTATGTTCCAGGCCCTGTGTTAGGACCTGGGGATTTAAAGGAAAACATTATATTCTAATATAAGGGAAGAGAATATACATTTATATAAATGCCTATTATGGGCCAGACACTATGCTAAGTATTTTTCATTTTATAAATACTATCTCATTTGATTTCAACAACCTTAGGAGGTAGATGCTATCATGATCCCCAGTTTACAGTTGAGGTAACTGAGGCAGAGATGAAGTGACTTGTCCAGTGTCATACAGCTAGTAAGTATTTGAGAATGGATTTGAACTTAAGTCTTCCTGAGTCTAAGCCCACTGCTCTATCAACAACATGTTGCCTCTAATGTGAGGCTATAACACACACAGAAAAGTAAATAGAAGATTTCTACAAAATAAATATGAAGGAATTTCATTATGTTAGTAGTGCTCAAAACTGAGGGGAGGGATCAGGAAAGGCCTCTTTTGGGATGGGACCTGGGACTTACCCTTATAGGGAGCCAAGGATTCTGAGAGGCAGAGGTGAGGAGGAGCCAGGCACCAACAGAGAAAATGATGATAAAGAAGAATATCTGAAGAGTACATGGGCGGTTATGTGACTGGAACAAGGACTAGGCCAAATGAGTGGGAAAAGATCTCAAGAAGCCAGAGAGTAACTTTAGGAGGGGTAAAGCAGAGATGGAAAGGTGAAAGCATAGAGCATAGAGATAGAAATATAGGGTCTTGGGGTTCCTGGGAAAATGACTTGCCCAAAGTGACCTGGATAGTAAATGGTAGAAATAGTATTTGAATAGAGTTCTCATAATTTCATGGCCACTATTCCCTCTCTACTGTATTTCCCAACTCAATAATCTCTGGCTCCTCATTGCCTTGAGGAGGAACAGGAACTTCTTTGTTTGGTTTTCAAAGACCTTTCTTTCTACTCTTACTATATATTTCTCCCCATCCAGCACACTGTGATCTTAGTCTCCATGTTGTTCCTCACTTATATTCTCCATCTCCCACCTCCATGCCTGTGCATGCCTTGCCCCACTGTCTCATCCAAACGCCTGTAATGTGCTCTCTCCCTCTTCTTTCTCATAGTTTCTTTCTTTTCCTCTAAGACACGAATCAAGTACCATCTTCAGATTGATTTTTTCCCTGATTTCCTAACTGTTAGTACCTCCTTCAAATCAACTTGTAGGTAATTATTTTGTGTACATTTGTATTTTTTACCTCTATATACTTTCTGCATGTATGTGTACTTGCTGCCTCGCAGGAATGCAGAATGTCTCTCTGTAAAATACCTATACTGTACACATAGCAGGTGCTCAACGAATACTTCTTTAACTGATTGATTAATAGATTTTTAAGAAACTCTATCCCTTCCACTCCTCAGAGACTATGTCTGCCAAGAAACCTTCCCAGACTGAGTCTGTGGTACAATGGAAAGCATTGTTAGTACCCAGGTCTGAAGGCCTGGGTTCTGATCCCAGCTCTGCCACTCATTTTCTCTGTGACCTTGGGCAAATCACTTTTCCATTGGCCTTACTTTCCTTAATAATGAAATATAATGATTGGAGTGTATGATTTCAAAGATCTGTCCTACTATTGATAAACTGAGTTAAAATTACCTTGTTGGCCTGGTGCCCTGTGCTTGCCTCTGTGTGACTGACATATATTTATGCAGAAAGTCTATAGCTCCTATTTCCATATTTAACTTGGCTGTAGCTGGATAGTTTAGGAGGTAGTTTGCCTTTGATCTATATCAGCCTGGCTGTATCCTGAGCCAGCTTTGCCAATTGGACACCAGGGGATGGGAAAAGAGAATGGAGCTGGCCCAGAACAGCCAATACTGGCTGTTTGCAATCCAAGGCCAGGACTAGAGTCAAAGAAGGAAAGCTCACCAGTGTTTCCAAGGACAATATACCATTTCACAATTTGGGCTGAGTGTTGAACTGGATTGCCATTTGCTCCAAGGCAGCTGGAGGTTATATGGTGTAATAGACAATTAGTTTTGGATTTTGGAGTCCAGAGAACTGGGTTTGAATGCTGTGTTCCTTAAAGCTGGGAAAGGGGTAAACTCTACCTATCAATCAACCGACCAGAATTTATTCAGGGCCTACTCCCATATCTGTGCCAGGCAGTCAGGATACAGATACCTAAATGAAACAGTTCTTGCCCTAAAGGAGCTAATGTTCTATCAGATAACCTTGAAGGTCCCTTCCAGATTTCAATTATCTAAACATGATGTGTCTGGCACTGGACCAGGCAGCTTGTGGGTGTTCCAAATTGTTTATTTTCTATGAAATGGGGATAGTAATTCCTGGACTGCTGAGTCCATAGGACTCAGTCCATAGTCCAGTGTTAGGAGCCATGAAAATATAGTGTATGTGGTTCCCACTAAACCAGAAGATAGAACAAGGTACAGTATTTGAGCAGCTTTTGCTTGGGAGATACCTTTTGTCTAGGGATCTCCTAGCCCTTTGCTCTAATGAATGGGATTTTCTAACGGTTCCTGAAGGTACCTAGTAGAGCTGCCTCCATGTTCCTAATGGGAAATCTCATTCCCAACCCATGTTATTTGAGAAGCATGAGCAGCCTGAAATGCAGGGAAAACTGATGGCATGGGAATCAGGAAAACTGTTCTATTCTGAGATCTTTGCAAAGTCACTCTGTGTCTCTCAGCCTTCATGTGTAAAATGAGTAAGGTGACTACAGACTCACCTGAGCCAATGTACCTAGACAGTCCTTAATCATTCTTCACATCTTCCCTGCTGTCCCTCTCCACCCAACCTAGAACTCTGCTCTGGGGATAAGTACAAACTCACTTGATCTACTATATCTAACCAGCTCCAGACCAAGTTTCCCATTCCTTCTACCCTATATCTTTCTCTGGAGAATGTTGTCAAATCAAAATCATTGCTTCTGAAAAGAGCATAATTCAATGGCTCCACTCAGCAAACCCATGACTCCTCAAACCAAAACTCCTTTCCCTGATAACCATTCCCTTTGCATGGTGTTTTCTTCCTCTTAGAATTTAAAATTCTGGGGTTGGAGCCAAGATGGCGGAGTAGAAACAGCTCATCCAAGCCACTCTGCCCCCAGATTCCCTCCAAACTATGTAAAAGGGGACTCTGAACAATTTCTGGAGCCCCAGCACCCACAGAACAACACAGAGAAGCTAACCTACCACTGAGGACACCCCAGCAGCCCTGCAGGAAGGACCAGCACAGCAATCTGGGAGCTGGCAGAGCAGTGCAGTGCAGTGCACAGTGTGAGGGGAGCCGAGCACAGGTCCACCTGAGTCGTGGTTTTAGCCCCAGGGTGGCTGGGCCAGCAGCTGGCTGGAGGCACCCCAGAACACCAGGAGCTGTGGCGATTCCAGAATTATCAACATAGACATGCCTAGGACAAAGTGAGAGGTTAGTGCCCTATGGACTTTGGGACCAGTATTGGGGAATGCGTCGGCTTCCTCCCCTGGGGGCTAGAAGCCACTGAGGAGACACGCCATTTTGTAGTTTTCAGAGGCAGCTCCAGCTCCTGGCCTTCGAACTGTAGGGAGATCCAGCCATCAGTCTTGGGGGGTAATCGTTCTTGCTTTAACCTCCCTGGATCTGGATTGTGATCTGGGGTGGAGGTTGTGGGTGGGTTTCCAGCCTCCAGAAACGGAAGTTGTCCCCCACACGTTCGGGATGAAAGTTCCCCTGTCTGGCGGCAGAGCCATAGTGTGGCAACAAGCCCAAAAGTCAAGTAATTAAGTGGCAACATGCCAAGGCAAAGGAAACAAATTAAACAGAAAAATGCAACCCTAGACTCCTATTTTGGGGGCATAGAGTGGGAAAAGGACTGACAGGTCAGAAGCCCTGCTCCAAAAGCCCCAGGGGAAAACATGAGCGGGTTGCAGGCCATAGAGGACCTTAAGAAGGACTTTAAAAATCAAATAAGAGAAGTGGAGGAAAAATTGGGAAGAGAAATGAGAAGGATGCAGGAAAAAATATGAAATGAGGGTCAACAGCCTGACTGAGGAAAACTACACCTTAAAAAAATATACTAAATCAAATGGCAAAGGAGGCCCAAAAGGGCAATGAGGAGAAGAATGCCTTAAAAAGTCGAATTTGCCAGATGGAAAAAGAATCTCAAAAGTTCACTGAGGAGATTCATTCTTTCAGAGTTAGACTGGAACAAATGGAAGCTAATTACTTTATGAGAAATCAAGATGCTGTTAAGCAGATCCAAACAAATGAAAGAGTAGAAGGCAATGTGAAATATTTCATGGGAAAAAGCACAGACCTGGAAAATAGATCCAGGAGAGACAATTTAAAAATTATTGGACTACCTGAAAGCCATGATCAAAGAAAGAACCTAGAAATCACTCTTCAAGAAATTCTCAAAGAAAACTGCCCTGATGTTTTAGACCCAGAGGGAAAATAGAGGTTGAAAGAATCCACAGATCACCTCCTGAAAAAGATCCCAAAAAGAAAACTCCCAGGAATATTATCGACAGGTTCCAGAATCCCAAGATCAAGGAGAAAATCCTCCAAGCAGCCAGGAAGAAACAATTTCAATATTGTGGAAACACAATCAGAATAGCCCAGGACCTGGCAGCTTCCACACTGAGGGATCGAAGGGCATGGAATATGATATTCCAGAGGGCAAAAGAGATGGGAATGAACTCAATGGTCACTTACCAAGAAAAACGGAGTATTTTGTTTCAGGGGAAAATATGGTCATTCAGTGGAATAGAGGACTTTCAAGCATTCTTGAGGAAAAAACCAGAGTTGAATAGAAAATTTGACATCCAGATACAAAAGCAAGAGATGCCTGAGAAGTAGCTCCAGGCTCTCTGGAATGTCCAGGAAGCAGTTCGTGCCATCTACCAAGCTGTTTCACAGAATCTCCCGAAAGGACATCGTTCCCCCACCAAGGTGACCACCTCTCCAGATCAGTGGACAGCTGAAGCGACAGGAGACTTGAAGTTGAAACTTAAGAGGCAGCCATGATGTCTTTTCTGTTTGTCTTCTTACCCCTTGCTATCACCAGTAATCCCTATAGCCCCCTGCTTGATTAATTGCTTATCCATATATGTTAGAAAATGGATTCAGGTGGTTAAACTCTGCCTCTTGGCCTCTGTTGAGTCCAAGTTCTAGTTATGTCCTTGAAAACGGGGGAATGAAGTGGCCGTCATGTTTCCATAGTGCTAGCTCCTACACAAGGCCTCTCACAAGGCCCCTCAGGGGGCCCCAGAAACCTAGTGTAAAGGTATGACCATTGTGAAACCTCAGCCTGCACCTGCCTTGTAACCAAGATGTAACTAAAACATAGAACTGCCCCGTTAGCTTGCAGCCCCCCTCCCCACTAGTTTACATCTCTATGTAGCAACAGTTGCCTTGCTGACCACTGTTTGTTTCAGGAAGTTCTTTTTACTGTATAAAAACTTGCTGGACAGATTGCTCAGGGCTGCCTTCCTTTTGGGAGACAGTTGCCCGCTTAATAAAAGCCCTCCCCAAAATAAAAAAAAAAAAGAATTTTAGATTCTGGAAGGAAGGTTTTGGGACATCTAGATGGAACAGTGAATAGAGACCTGGGCCTGGAGTCAGGAACACTAATCGTTGTGAGTTCAAATCCGACTTGTGACCCTGGGCAAATCCCATCACCCTGTTTGCCCCAGTTTCCCCATCTGTAAAATGATCTGGAGAAGGAAATGGCAAAACACTCCAGTATCTTTGCCAAGAAAATCCCAAACGGGGTCACAAAGAGTCAGACATGACTGAAATAACAACAGAAGCAAGTCTCATTCCATCTCCCCCTCTCCCCCATCTCCCTTTCTCTGTCTGTGTGTGTCTCTCTCCCCCCTCTCCCTCTCTCTCTCTCTCTCTCTCTCTCTCTTCTCTTCTTATCTCATCTCATCTCTCCTTCCTTCTCTCCCTTAACACAGTGCCTGGTGCATGATAGGTCTTTAAAATGCTTTTATCATCATTCTATGAGGGTTCTTGCAGACAATGACATTTTATCTTCTCTGTTTTTAGCTTCCACTTGCCCAATTCTAATCTTTAATGAATTGTTTTCTTCTATTAGATTTTGTACCTCCTTCTCAATTTGGCCCATTTTACTTTTTAAGAAGTTCTCTTCAGTGAGTTTTTGGCCCTCCTTTTCCATTTGACCCATTCTATTTTTCTTTTAGATTTTTCTTTTTTTTGCTTTTAGGAGGGAGGGGGGGAAGGTAGGGCAGTTGGAGTTAACTGACCTGCCCAAGGTCACACAGCTAGTTTTGTATTAAGTGTCTGAGGCCGAATTTGACCTCAGTTCCTCCTGACTCCAGGGCTGGTGCTCTGTTCATTGCACCACCTAGCCACCCCAATTCTACTTTTTAAAGAGTTGTTTTCTTCAGTGTACTTTTTTCTATTTGTCCAATTGTATTTTCAAGGACTTGTTTTCTACAGTTAATTTTTGTCCTTCCTTTTCTAAGCTATTGTCTCTCTCTTACATACCTCTCATTTCTTTACCCATTTTTTTCTTTTACATCTCTTATTTGACTTTTAAAATCCTTCTTGAACTCTTCCAAGAAGGTTTTTTGAGCCTGAGACCAGTTCATATTACCCTTTGAAGTTTCAATTGTAGGTATATTGACAATGTTGTCCTCTTCCAAATTTGTACCTTGATCTTCCCTGTCTCTATAATAAGAATCTATGGTCATTGTCTATTTCTGCTTTTGGCTCATGGTGTTTTCTTATTTCCTGATTTTTAGAGTTGAGCTTTCCTGCTGGAGTACAGAGGTTATTGGCCCAAGCTTATGCTGGGAGCCCAGGACCTGTTCACTGACTTTGTGAACTGGGACCTCAGGTGCTGGCAGCAAGAGGCTGTAGGTGTCTGGCAGCTTACCTGGTGCTGAACTGGGGTCAGCAGCACTGGAGCTCTCAGGATGGGGGTGGGGAGTCTGGTTCCTTGGGTAAAATCGCTCATCCAGGCTTTGCAAGCCAATGTTTGGCACTGGAGGATTCTGCCAGCCTGGAGCTGTCCCTCCCAGAGTTGTGCTGATGCCAGTGTATGTAGTATTTTTTTTTACTGGTTTTGACCTGTGCTGAGGTGCTCATGGGTTCTGCTGATGACACTCGCTTGCTCCACCACTCTGGGGCCCAGGTGGGCTTAGCTGGTTTGCTAAGGTGGAGCTTACTGCTGATTTGCTTGGATGCCTCCCATCCTGTACTGCTCCCCCTTCCCCAGAGCAAGAGGGGCCTTTCTTGGTAATTCCACATGCTTCTTGGGCTACAAAACTGGTACACCACATCTTTCTGCTGGCTCAGCTGTTCCAGGGTTTTTCCTGGGGCAATATTTTCTGGACTTTCAGAGGTCAATAAGGGAGGGTGAGAGTGACTTACTTCTCATTCCACCGTCTTGGCTCCAAGGAGTGAAATTTTCTGATCACTCTATTTCTTACCCAGTACAGTTTGAAATCTGGTACTGTTCAGCTCCCTTCTATGTTTTTTTCCCTTTGATTCTCTTAATATCTATGACCTTTTGTTCCAGGTCTGGGATTCTATAATTCTAACATTGAGACCATAGATTTAGAGCTGGACAGGACTTCAGAGGTCATGGAGTGCAACCCCTTCATTTTATAGAAGAGAAAAGTAGGGGCCAGAGAACCCCGAGGGCAAGATAATTTAAATTCAAGAGTGACTTGTCCAAGATCACACAGATAGCTAATAACAGAATTGGAGAGAGCCTCGAGGGCAACATAATTTAAATTCAAGAGTGACTTGTCCAAGATCACATAGATAGCTAATAACAGAATTGGGTTATGAACCTCAGTCATCTGATTACAGCACTTTCCCAAGTGACATTCTCCATTCTGAAGTTCCTTCCAGCCTTGACACTCCATGGTCTATGTTCTAATAGGAGTTGGGTGGCATAGTGGATAGGACATTGGGTCTGGAGACAAAAAGTCCTAAGTTAAGGTCAAACCAGCACTTACTAGCTGGGTAACACTGAGCAAGTCACTTAACCTGTCTGCTTCAGTTTCCTCAACTATAAGATGGGCATCATAATAATAGCACTTCCCTTCCAGGGTTGTTGTGAGGGTCAAATGAAATAATATTCATGAGGAACTTTTCAGACCTCAAAGTGCTATATAAATGATAGCTATTGATAACAAAAACAATGATGGTGATGATTATGTCCCTTTCAGCACCAAACCTGTGAATCTGTTGTCTAACATTAAATCATCTAAAGTGTCATAAAGTGTCATACATCAACATTCTCAGTTCTCTTTCATCTTGACATCATCTTGACATTCCAAGGCTTTGCTAAGTACCTACTGTGTGCCTAGCCATGTGCTTGGTGATGGTAGAGATTCAATAAAAAGACCTAGTCCTTGTGCTCGAGTAGCATGTAATATAACATGTCCATGGGTGGACATGGCATAGCCAAGAACAGAATGACATCCTGGCAAAAGGCAAAATGGGAGCATAGGAGCCTCACCTCTGAACTCTGTGCACCAATGTTCCTGGCCTTTTCTGGGACATAGCTGGGAACGTGCCAGAATATTTCAGAAAGTTATTTATAACTATAGTTTATTTCTATTCCTTCTCTTTCATAGTCTACCCCAATCCTGCAACTATACCAGGCATCAGCAAGACTGGTTGTTGTTGTTCAGTCGCTCAGTCCTGTCCAACTGTTCCTGACCCCATGGATCACAGCACACCAGGCCCTTCAGTCCCCCACTATCTCCTGAAGTCCATTCAAGTTCATTTTCATTGCTTCCATGACACTACCTATCCATCTCGTCCTTTGCCATCCACTTTTCTTTTGCCTTCAATCTTTGCCAACTTCAGGGCCTTTTCCAATAAGTCCTATCTTCTCATTATGTGGCCAGAGAATTTAAGCCTTCCTTTCAACAACTTCTCAAGGCAGGTGCTATGAGTATTATTAAGGGACTAAGGCCTAAAGAGACCAAATGACCCTATCATAGTCACAAAAGTACTGTGTTGCCAGACTTGAACCCAGGTCTTGTGCCTCTAAGTACTGCTTTCATTCCACTAGAAGGTCCTTCTAAAGTCACTTAACCTCAGAAATTAGTTGGATGTGACCTTGGAACCAGAGGCTGACAGAACCAGAAGGGAACCTTCCTCCCCTTGCCCCAATTTTTTTTGTCTTTAAATAGTACATGCAAGTGGGAGAGGGGATTCTGATCCTCTTGGATTTGAGAGTTGGAATAAATGTGGTATTTTTTTTTATAAAAATCATTTATTCTGAACTTAAGAAACAAAACAAGCATTTCCATAACAAAGTAGGCAGAAAAACAGAGAATTGCACCTTTGCACTCGAAATTGCAGATCTCTTGTGGACAAGTTACTATTACTTTCAAATATACAACAAAGTTATAGTGTAACTTTTTTTTCCTTATAATAGTCAAAAGGATTTGGTTGCTCAAAGTTGTTATTAAAATGATGCTGCTGTTACTGTATGCAATGTTCTCTTGGTTCTGCTCATTTCACTCTTCATTATTTCATGAAGGTTTCTCCATGCTTTTCTAAAATTACTGAACTCATCATTTCTTACATCAGAGTATTATTGCATCATGAACATATACCACAATTTGTTTAGCCTTTCCCTGATTTGATGGACATCCCCACAATATCCAATTCTTAGACACCACAAAGAGAGCTGCTATAAATATTTTAGAACATGTAGGTTCTTTTCCATTTTCCCTAATAATCTTTGGAAATAGACCTAGTAGCTTTTGCTGGGTCAAAGGGTATAGGCAGGTTAATAACACTTTGGGTATAATTCCAAATCTCTCTCCAAAATGGTTGGATCAGCTCACAGATCCACCAAAGAGGAATTAAGGTCCTGATTTTTCCATATTGCCTCCAACATTTGTCACTTTCCCCTTCTATCATTTTAGTCAATCTGATAGGGGTAAAATGATATCTCAAGGTTATTTTAATTTGTGTTTCTCTAAACAATCATGATTTAGAGCATTTTTTCTTATGTCTATAAATTGTTTTGATTTCTTCATCAGAAAAATGCCTGGTCAGATTCTTCGATCATTTATCAATTAGGGAATGACTAACCTTTTTATAGATTTGACAAAGTTCTTCGTGTATTTGAGATATGAGACCTTTATCTGTGGGGCTTTTTATAAAAAAGTTCTCCCAGTTTTCTGTTTGCCTTCTAATTATAGCTATATTTGTCTTATTTGTACAAAACCTTTTTAATTTAATGTAATGAAAATTATCCATTTTACATCTCACAACACTCTCTATCTCTTGTTCACCTATCCATAAGTCTGATATTCGATATGTTCCATGTTCTTCAAAATGTCTTGTAGTATCTCCCTTTATATCTATATCATGTATCCATTCTGACCTTATCTTGATAAATGGTGTAAGATATTGGTCTATGCCCCATTCTGCCAGACTGCTTTCCCAACATTTTTTATTACCATATAATGAATTCTTAACCCCAAAACTTAAATCGTTACACTTGTCCAACACTGGGTTACTATTTTCACTTGTGGTTATAGATTTTATTTACATCCACTCTGTTCCACTGATCTAGTTTTCTATTTCTTAGCCTGTACCAGATAGATTTGATAATTACTGCCTTATAACATAGTTTAATATTTGTCATTGCTAAACTTCCTTTCTTTACATTTTTTCTCATTAGTTCCTTTGATATTCTTGACCTTTTGTTTTTCCCAATGAATTTTGTTATTATTTTTTCTAGCTCCATAAAATAAATTTTTGGTAATTTAATTTGGATGGCATTGAATATATAGATTAACTTTGGTAAAATTGTCATTTTTATTATATTGGCCTTGCTTACTCATGAACAATTCTTATTTCTCCATTTGTTTAAATCTGACTTTATTTGTGTCCAAAGTTTTTGTTTTTGTTTTTGTTTTTGTTTTGTTTATATAGATCCTGGGTTTGTTTTGGAAAGTGTATTCCCAGACATTTTATACTATCTAGAGTTATTTTAAATGGAATATCTCTAGCTATCTCTTCCTGAAGGATCCATTTGGAAATATATACGAATGTTGAAGATTTGTGTGGGATTACTTAATATCCTGCTACTATGCTGAAATTATTCATTATTTCAATTAACTTTGTAGTTGAGTCCTTAGGATTTTCTAAGTATAACATCATATGATCAGTAAAAAGAGATAATTTTATGACCTCTTTCCCTACTCTGATTCCTTCTTTTTCTCCTCTTATTGCTATGATTTCTAATAAAATACTGAATAATTTTGGTGACAGTAAATATCCTTGTTTCACACCTGATCTTACTGGGAAGGCTTCTAGCTTATCCCCATTACAAATAACACTTTCAAATGATGAAAAAAGTAGCCTAGACAACATCCTCCAAGAGATTGTCAAAGAAAACTGTCCTGAAGTCCTGGAATCAAAAGATAAAATAGTTATCCAAAGAATTCACCAGACTCCTCCTGAAAGAGATCTGAAATTGAAAACTCCAAGAAATATAGTATCCAAATTCCAGAATTACAAGATTAAGGAAAAAATTCTGCTATCAGCCAAAAAGAAACAGTTCAAATATCAAGGAACTACAGTTAGGATCACATATAACCTAGTAGCTTCTCCATTAAAAGAGCAGAAGGACTAGAATTCGATATTTTGTAGGGCAAGAGAGCTAGGACTACAACAAAGGATTAACTACCCGGCAAAACTGAGCATAATCTTTCAGGCAAGGAGATGGTCGTTTAATGAAATAAGGGACTTCCAGACTTTCCTGATGAAAAAGCCAGAGCTCAATGGAAAATTTGATCTCCAATTATAAGAATCAAGAAAGACATAAAAAGGTAAACAAAGAAAACACAGACTCACGCTTACATACCTGCACACACCCACACTCATACACACATGCTCATTACTTGGGATGCAACAAGAGCAAAATGTTCACATCCCTATATGAGGAGCTGATAACTGTCAATATTGAAATTTTTATGATTATCATGACCTTCAAAAGGGTTATACTTAGATAGAGGGGGTGGGTAGGAATGCACTAACCTGAAGACTTAAAAAAAACTTATTAAGGGGATCAAAGGAACTGTAATGGGATAAAAGGAAAGGATGAGATAGGAAAAGGTAAATTATGCCATTTGAAGAAGCATTAAAACACACTATAGTAGAGGGGAAAGAAAGAGGGAGAGGAACATCATTTAAACACTATTCTCACTGGTTCTGGTTCAAAGAGGAATCAACTTAATCAGTGTAGTTTAAGATTCTAATGTGAACAGACACATAAATTCATTAAATAGAGGAAAAGGAGGGAGGGAGAGGAGCACTGTTTGAAATTTACTCTCATTGGTTTGGAGTCAAACAGGGAGTAACTTACTCTGATAAGTATAAAAATGTATTGTGTCCTATAGGTAGTGGGAGGGTAAGGGAAAGTTTTAAAAGGAGGAGACTAAAGGGGGGATTAGAGGGGAGGGAAATAGTAGTAAGGGGAGAGGGTAGGTTAAGAAAGGGGGTCACTGGGTGGGAACACTGAGGGAGGGGATGGTCAAAAGGGAAAACTTCAAGGAGGGGAAGGGAGAAGGAAGAAACAAAAACATAAACAGGGGAGGAAATAGGATGGAGGGGAAGAGACAGATAGTCATCATTACTGTGAATGTGAATGGGATGAACTCTCCCATAAAACAGAGGTGGATAGCAGAATGGATTAAAAACCATAATCCTACAATATTCTGTCTACAAGAAACATATTTGAAACAAAAGGATACCCACAGGGGAAAGGTAAAAGGTTGGAGTAGAATTTATTATTCCTCAGCTAAAGTAAAAAAAAAAGCAGGGGTAGCAATCCTTATCTCAGATAAAGCAAAAGCAAAAAAAGATCTAATTAAAAGAGATAAGGAAGGAAACAATATACTGCTAAAAGGCACCATCGAGAAGGAAGTGATATCATTACTTAATATATATGCACCAAATGGTATAGCATCCAAATTCCTAGAGGAGAAGTTAAAGAAATTAGAGGAAGAAATAGATAACAAAACTATACTAGTGGGGGACCTTAATCTCCCCCTTTCTGAACTTCATAAATCTCACCTCAAAATAAACAAGAAAGAAGTTAAGGAGGTGAATAGAATTTTAGAGAGACTAGATATGATGGATCTCTGGAGAAAACTGAATGGGGATAAAAAGGAATTTACTTTCTTCTTAGCAGTGCATGGTACATACTCAAAAATAGACCATGTACTAGGGCATAAAAACCCCACAATTCAGTGCAGAAAGGCAGAAATATTAAATGCATCAATCTCAGATCATGATGCAATAAAAATTAGGTGCAATAAAGGGCCATGTAAAGATAGACTAAAAAGTAATTGGAAATTAAACAATTTAATCCTAAAGAATGGGTGGGTCAAACAAGAAAATATAGAGACAATCAATAATTTATTTCAAGAGAATGATAATAATGAGACAACATACCAAAATTTGTAGGATGTATTAAAAGCAGTTCTTAGGGGAATTTTATATCCCTGAGTACATACTTGAATAAAGCAGAGAGAAGGTTGGTCAATGAATTGGAAATGCAAATGAAAAAGCTAGAAAAAGAACAAATTGAAAATCCCCAATTTAGTACTAAATTAGAAATACTGAAAACCAAAAGAGGGATTAATAAAAATGAAATAAAGTAAACTATTGAATTAATAAATAAAACTATGAACTGGTTTTATGAAGAAACCAATAAAACTGATAGTCAATATGATAAAAAAAAGAAAGAAGAAAACCAAATTATGAGTATCAAAAATGAATAAGGTGAATCTACCTCCAATGAAGAGGAAATAAAAAAAATAATGAGGAATTATTTTCCCAATTATATGTACATAAATATGACAACCTTAGTGAAATGGATGAATATTTACAAAATTACAAGTTGCCCAGATTAACTGAAGAGGAAGTGAATTACATAAATAACCCCATCTCAGAAAAAGAAATCAAACAAACCTCAATGAACTCCCTATGAAAAAATTTCCAGGGCCAGATGGGTTTACTAGTGAATTCTATCAAACATTTAAAGAACAATTGATTCCAGTACTCTACAAACTATTTGGGAAAATCAGTAAAGAAAGAGTCCTACCAAACTCTTTCTATGACACAAATATGGTACTGATTCCTAAATCAGGAAGAGATAAAACAGAGAAAGAAATTTATAGACCAATTTCCCTCATGAATTTAGATGCAAAAATTTTAAATAAACTATTAGCCAAAAGACTCCAACAATTTATCACAAAAATAATACACTTTTATCAGGTAGGATTTATTCCAGGAATGCAAGGATGGTTTAATATTAGGAAAACCATCAGTATAATTGATCACATCAACAATAAAACTAGCAGAAACCACATGATTATCTCAATAGATGCAGAAAAGGCTTTTGACAAGGTACAACATCCATTCTTATTAAAAACACTAGAAAGTATAGGAGTAAATGGAGCCTTCCTTAAAATAGTTGATAGCATCTATTTTAAAACATCAGCAAGTATTACATGCAATGGGGATAAACTAGAAGCCTTTCCAATAAGATCAGGAGTGAAACAAGAGTGTCCACTATCACCTCTCTTATTCAATCTGGTACTGGAAATGTTAGCAGTAGCAATTATAGAAGAAAAAGAAATCAAAGGAATCAAATTAGGCAAAGAAGAGACCAAGCTATCACTCTTTGCAGATGATATGATGATATACTTAGAGAATCCTAGAGAATCAAGCAAAATACTACTTGAGACAATAAATAAATTTGGCAAAGTTGCAGGATATAAAATAAACCCACATAAATCCCTGGCATTCCTGTATATCTCTAATGAAACTCAACAGCAAGAGCTAGAAAGAGAAATCCCATTTAAAGTCACTGTAGACATTATAAAATATTTGGGGATCTACCTGCCAAAACCATCCCAGGACCTATATGATCACAATTACAAAACAGTTCTCACACAAATAAAATTGGATCTAAATAATTGGGAAAATATCAATTGCTCATGGCTGGGTCGAGCTAATGTAGTAAAAATGACAATTTTACCCAAACTAAATTATATATTTATTGCCACACCAATCAATCTACCAAAAAACTACTTTTTCGTGTTAGACAAAATAGTAACCATATTTATTTGGAAAAACAAACGGTCTAGAATATCAAGGGAATTAATGAAAAGAAATGCTAGGGAAGGTGGACTAGCTATGACAGATTTTAATCTGTATTATACAGCAGCAGTCATCAAAACTGCTTGGTACTGGCAGAGGAGTAGAGTAGTGGATCAATGGAATAGATTGGGCAGAGGAGACCCAGCAGTTAATGAATATAATAATCTATTGTTTGATAAATCCAAAGACCCCAGTTTTGGGGATAAATATGCACTGGGAAACTGGAATACAGTATGGCAGAAACTGGGCATAGATCATTATCTAACACCATATACAAAAATCAAGTCTAAATGGGTGCATGATCTAGGTGTAAAGGACGATACTGTAAGCAATCTGGGAAAGCAAAGAATAGGTAACTGTGAGATTTGTGGAGAGGGGAAGACTTTAGGACCAAACAAGAATTTGGGAGCATTATAAAATGCAAAATGGGTAATTTTGATTACATTAAATTGAAAAGCTTCTGTACAAACAAAGCCAATGTAATCAAGAGCAAGAGGGAGTTGGGAAATTGGGAAAGAACTTTTACAACCTATGTCTCTGATAAAGGTCTCATTTCTAAAATATACAGAAAATTGAGTCAAATCTATAAGAACACAAGTCATTCCCCAATTGATAAATGGTCAAAGGATATGAACAGGCAGTTTTCAGAGAAAGAAATTAAAGATATTTATAAGCATATGAAGAAATGCTCTAAAACACTATTTATTAGAGAAATGCAAATCAAAACAACTCTGAGGTACCACTTCTCTCCAATCAGATTGGCTAAGATGACAAAACAAGAAAATGACAAATGCTGGAGAGGATGTGGGCAAATTGGAACACTAATGCATTGCTGCTGGAGTTGTGAACTTATCCAACCATTCTGGAGAGCAATTTGGAATTATGCCCAAAGGGCTATAAATAATTTCACACCCTTTGACCCAGCAATACCGCTTCTAGGGTTATATCCCAAAGAGATCATAGAAGAGGGAGGAAGACCCAAATGTACCAAAATATTTATAGCAGCTCTTTTCATGGTTGCAAAGGATTGGAAACAAAAGAGGTGCAGATCAATTGGGGAATGGCTAAACAAGTTGTGGTATATGCATGTAGTGGAATATTATTGTGCTATAAGAAACGAGGAGTAGACGGTTTTCATATTTACCTGGAGAGGCTTATTATACAAGCTGATGCTGAGTGAGAAGAGTAGAATCAGGAGAAATTTGAATACAATCACAGACACAACATATGTGTGATGACCAACTATGACCGACTGGACTCTTTTCAGCAATGTAATGCTATAAGTCAATCCCGAAAGACTCATGAAGGAGAGAGATGCCTACATCCAGAGAAATAACTAGAAAGAACTGAGCTTGAATCCTGATGGAAGCAAACTAATTGACCTTTTTTCATTTCATCGTTTGGTTTTATTACTTCTTTACCATTTTTCATCACACCTAGTACAATACGCCTTTGTAATTTGACTAATGTCTAATATGAAAGTATTTACAGATCCTATACTGGACTATATGCTGTCATGGGGTGTGGGGGGAGGGAGAGAAAGGAAATTTTAAAATCAAGGAACTATGTAATTGAATCTTGTTAACTAAAACTAAACTAATGTATTAATAGAAAAAACAAATAACACTTTCTAACAGTTTTAGGTAAATGTTTCTTATCAATTTAAGGAAAGTCCATTCATGCCTATGTTTCCAGTTATTTTTAATAAAAATGAGTATTGCACTTTATCAATTTTTTCTGCCTGTATTGATATTATCTTATGATTTTTGTTACTTTTATTATTGATATAATTAATTACCTTAATAGTTTTTCTTATGTTAAAACATCCCTGCATTTCTGGTATGAATTCTGCTTGGTCATAATGTTTAATTTTTGTAAAATATTGTTGTAATCTTTTAACTAGTATTTTATTTAAGATTTTTGCATCCATATTCATTAATGAAATTGGTCTATAATTTTCTTTCTATGTTTATACTTTTCCTGGTTTAGGTATCAATATCATATTTGTTTCATAAAAGGAATTCTGGTCCTGCTGGCTTTTTCTTTTTTCTGGTGCTTTTTTCTTAGGAAATTTATTTTTCTAAAATAGGTCTCTTTTAATATTCTGTTTCCTCTTCTGCTAATCTAGGCAGATTGTATTTTTTGTAAATATTCGTTCATTTTACTTAAGTGTTAATTTTATTGTCATGTGATTGGGCAAAATAACTTCTTATAATTGTTTTATTTAATATTCTTTAGTAGTATATTCACCCTTTTTGTTTTTGATACTAGTAATTTGGTTTTATTCTCTCTCTTTTTAAATCATTAACCAATCTATTTTGTTGATTTTTTGTAATAACTCCTAGTTTTATTTATTAATTCAATGGTTTTATTACACTCAGTTTTATTAATTTAACCTTTAATTTTTAGGATTTCCAATTTACTGTTTAATTGGGGATTTTTAATTGGTTCTTTTTCTAGTTGTTGTTTTTTTTTAATTACAAACCCAGTTCATTGTCTGTTCTTTCTTTTTTTTATTGACGTAAGCACTTAGAGATAGAAATTTTCCTCTGATTGCTGTTTTTGCTGTACCCCATAGGTTTTGGTATGTTGTTTCATTATTGCCATTTCCATTAATGAAATTATTTATTATATCCATTATTTGCTCTTTTACCCATACATTCTTTATGATTAGGTTGTTTAATCTCCAATTAGTTTTTTTCTCTATGTTTTCGTAGTCCCTCTTTACATATAATTTTTATTGAATTGTGGTCTGTAAAGGAAGCATTTAATTTTTTATTCTTTTAGCTATAAAAATTTTGTGCCCTAAAATATGGCAAATCTTTTTAAAGGTACCATGTACTGCTGAGAAAAAAGGTGGATTCTTTCTATTTCAATTCAATTCCCTTCAGATTATCTATCATATCGTTTATCTAAAATTCTATTCACTTATTTAACTTCTTTCTAATTTATTTTTTTTTGTTAGATTTGTCTAGTACTGAGGGGAAAGATTAAAGTCCTCAACTGTTATAGTACTACTATCTATTCCCACCTGTAGTTCATTAAACTTTTAAAATTTTAGATGCTATTGTATCTGGTGCATATAAGTTTAGTATTGATATTGCTTAGTAGTTTTCCTATTTATGTCTTTTAGTTAAATGTGTTTTAACTTTGACTTTGTCTGATATCATGATTGCTACTGCTGCTTTTTGTTTCCATTGGCTGAGCCATAATACATTCTACTCAAGACCTTTATTTTAATTCTGTGTCTATCTCTCATTTTGAAATGTGTTTCTCATGAACAGCATATTGTTGAATTCTTATTTTTTAATTCATTCTGCTATCCTTTTCCATTTTATGGGTGAATTCATCCTATTCACATTCAAAGTTATAATTACTATTTATGTATTTCTCTCCATCCTATTTTTCCTCACTAGTCAAACACAGAGTTTTCACTTTCTTCTTGAAAGAGGAGCTTCAGTGCCCTAGGAATCTGTACTTGTCCTTGGTCTGTTCATAATTGTTTTTAATGGATGGGATACAGGAGTGAATAGCATCCTTTGCTATGAAGCTGAATCTCTGAATAGCTACCGCATAGGATGGCAATTGTTATTCTCAAACATCTTGGCAGACTCATGCAGGGGTGTCAGATTTATAGCCTATGGGTCACCTGAAGCCCATATCACTAAGACACTCTTGAGTTGGGCCCAAACCAGATCAAAATGGAATTGGGAAATATTTAACAAAATAAATAAAAAAGATAATAAAACATAGATAATATTACATTTAAAAACTAAGTCAATAGGCAACCCACAAGGAAGCTCACATAGGGTTTAGTGGTCCCCATTTCTATTTGAACTTGACACTATGGGGCTAGATCATTGGGCTGCATCTAATAACATGGAATATAATCAATTAAAAAATCACCTTCACAAGTACAAGATGAGGAGGATGTGACTAGAAAAGATCTGGTGCTCTTAGTGGACTACAAGCTTATTGCATCAATGGGGTGAACTGGAAACAAAGGAAAGCCTATGAGTAGCACTCAGAGAGGCACAAGGTCTAGGAGTGAGGAAGTGATAGTTCCACTATTCTCTGTCCTTTTCATATCACATCTAGGATGTGGAGTTTGAGTCCAAGTGCCCCATTTTAGGAAGGATGTTGATGGTAAAGGACCTCAGCTTCCCTCCATATAAGGAACCAAGGATACTAGCCCTGGAGAAGAGAAGATTGAAATAGGTGGCATGATCTAAAGGGCTCTTTGGTCCCAGAGAGCAGAACCTGTGATAATGGACTGAAGTTGTGAAGAAGCATTGTTTTACTTGATATCAAGGGGAAAAAAAACTTAACATTTGAAGTTGTCCCACAGTAAAATGGGCTGTCTTGGGAGGTGATGGTCTCCCCTTCTCTGGACATTTTCAAGTCAAGGGTAGGTCACCTCATGTATCAGTCAATCCATTAATTGATTACTCAATCAAGAAGCCTTTTTGAAGTGCTAAATGGGGAGGGTACAAAGAAAAAGAAAAAGCTGCCCCTGCCTTCAAAGAGCTTATACTTCAGTAGGGATACTTGTAGTATGTACAGACATAAAGGTCAAGTTCTAGAGGAGATCCTGGCTGACCACTGCCATCTGTTCCTATTGTGACAGACCACATGCTGTGCCCAGACTTGGGTTATAACCTTCAGGCATCAGCATGGCTCCCCAAATTGAACAAGGCTGAATAGCCACTGACAGATCTGCCTGTGTTTGGTAGGGAGAGGGTGCCAAAGGAGGAGGGCTGGAGCCTCCCTGGCAGGCCTCCTAAGGGCTGGCCTCCACTCACTCCCCTACTCTGGGCCACTAAGGTAGGTCGTCCCTCACCTTGGCCCCTTGCCCAACTCCCCTTCTGCTGCCCATCCCTCCCAGCTTTCTATTGCCAAAGGCCACACCTCTCCAGCTGATCCCCTTGACCCTCTAATTATCCCCCCTTGCTTCCCCACTAGGAGCTAATTATAGACCCCGGCTTCAGCCTTTGAAGCCACAGTTGTATTTTATTGCCTGGTGTTCTCCTTCCTGGAACACTGGCTGCGGGAAATGTTTAACCCTAAACCCTGTGTTGAAGTCATCTGTTGAACCTCCCTGGGCAAAGGCCTTCCAAAAAACAGCTTGGAGAGGTGTGCTGAGTGCTCCTGGAAACCTTTGCTGGGGCTGTCCTAGGTCTAGCCCTCTGCCTTTCATGATCTACTCAGGATGAAGCCCCCTAAGGAATTTCTTACTGGTTGCTGGCCAGTCAGACGACCAGGGCAGGCCTCAGCTTGGGACTAGCAGACCCCAACCAGACCTTTTCTCCTGCCTCTCTTTGGCAAAGGAGAGAATTTTTTTTGGCTTCAAAACTTCTCTTACTTCCTTTCTTTGGAGCATAGCTCTACAAGAAGGAGGCTGGTTTCCTATTCCAGTGGAGGTGGAAATATTTCAGGGGAGCAGGGTGCCGGGGGACTTAAGAATGACTGTTTCCTGTTTGTGGCTTCATTGTTTCAGGCTGCCTTGTGGAAGGGGGTGTCAACACAGTGAGGGCTCAGCCAGCGGCAGCTGGGCTGAAGGAGGAGGGAGAATACTGAAATCCAGGCCAGGCAGGTGCTGCACAGGACTGGACACCGCTCTATGACTCTCCTAGGACTGGGACATCTCTGCAACCCTGGTGCATGCCACTGGGCACAGGAAGCAGAGATAGCTGCACCATGTCCACAGATTCTTGGCTATAGTATAAGCAATGGGGAATTTGGCTACTAAAGCTTTCTTCATATCTCTCCCTTGCTTACAAGGGCTCCCTGTTGTCTCCAAGCATCATGTCATAGAATCGTGGAGTGTCAGAGCTGAAAAGGCTCTTAAAACAAGGAATGCCAGAGATGGAAGAGACCTTAGAACAGAATATGAGAGCTAGAGGGACCTTAGAACAAAATATGTGAAAACTGGAAAAGACCTTAGAACAAGGAAAGTCACAGCTGGAATAGATCTTAAACCAGGGAATGTTATACCTATAAGAGATCTTAGAACAGAATATAAGAGCTAGAGGGACCTTAGAACAGAGGATGTTGGAACAGAGAGGGGCCTCAGTACAGAGAATGTCAGAACTGGAAGGAACTTTATAGAACCTAGAATGTCAGAATTGGATAGGACCTGATACTATAGCATGGTAGAATTGGAAAGGAACTTAGAACATGGAATGTCAGAGCTGGGATACACCTTTTAGAACTTCAAATGTTAGAGCCATGGAAAACCTTAAAAATGGAAGAATTCAGGGTGGCTAGATGGTGCAGTGAATAGATCACCGACCCTAGAATTAAGAGGTCCAGAGTTCAAATCCAGCCTCAGACACTTAACACTTAGTAGCCATGAGACCTTGGGCAAGTCACTTAACCCCAATTGCCCTACCTTCTCCTCTCCATAAAAAAAGCAAAAAAAAAATGGAAGAGTTAGAAGGGAATGGGCATAGCATAGAATGGCTGAGCTGTTAGTCTTTAGAGGTCATCTAACCCAAAACACTCATTTAATAGATAAAGAACCTGATTACTTGTCCAGATCAACATGAATTCAAGTGGTAGCACATGGTAAGGGTTCCAGAAAAATATCTTGCTTAAAGCTTGACTTGGAAACATGTTGTTGTAGGCAGAGATGGAGAGGTACATTCCAGCTCGGCCCACAGTGAGATCTGGCCAGTTTTGCCAACAGCATCTCACTCCAGCTGACTGATCATTGTAAGGCTAAAGTTAGAATGGCATTACTATAGGTTTCATGTGCTTGCCATGATGGAATTGATCTGAAGAGGCCATTTCATATCTCCCACTGTTTCCACAAAAGATCATGTCAAAGGGGGTGGAGCCAGGATGGCAGATTAGAAACAGCACTTCCAAGGTGCTCTCGCCCCAGACCACTTCCAAACCACGTAAAAGGGTACTCTGAACAACTTCTGGAGCCCCAGCACCCGCAGAACAACACAGAGAAGCTAACCTCCCACTGAGGACAGCCTGGCAGCCCTGCAGGAAGGACCAGCACAGCGCTCTGGGAGCCGGCAGCACAGCATGAGGAGAGCCGAGCCCAGGTCCACATGAGCCGCGGTTTTAGCCCCATGGCAGTGGGGCCAGCAGCCGGGTGGAGGGACCCCAGAACACCAGCAGCTATGGTGATTCCAGAATTATCAGCACAGATATGCCTAGGACAAAGTGAAAGGTTAGTGCCCTATGGACTTTGGCACCAGTATTTGGGGAAGGCTTCGGCTTCCTCCCCTGGGGACTAGAAGCCGCCGAGGAGACTAGGCACACTCGTCATTTTGCAGCATCAGTGGCAGCTTCAGCTCCTGGCCTGAAAACTGTTGGGAAATCCAGCGATCAGTCTGGGGGGGGGGGTAATCGTTCTTGCTTTAACCTCCCTGGATCTGGATTGTGATCGGGGTGGGGGGGGGTCTGGGGTGGGTTTCCAGCTTGCCAGAACCAGAAGTTGTGAAGACCCCAACGTTTGGGACAGAAGCTCCCCTGTCTGGTGGCAGAGTTCTACTGTGGCAACAAGCCCAAAAGTCAAGTAATTAAGTGGCAACATGCCTAGGCAAAGGAAACAAAATAAACAGAAAAATGAAACATTAGACTCCTATTTTGGGGGCAAAGAGGATCGAAGCATGGAACAGGAGGAGGACTGTGAGGTCAGAAATCCTGCTCCAAAAGCTCCAAAGGGACATATTGGCAGGTCACAGGCCATAGAGCACCTTAAGAAGGCTTTTAAAAATCAAATAAGAGAAGTGGAGGAAAAATTGGGAAGAGAAATGAGAAGGATGCAGGAAAAGTATGAAATGAGGGTCAACAGCCTGACTGAGGAAAATAACACCTTAAAAGTAGACCAAATCAAAAGGCAAAGGAGGCTCAAAAGGGCAATGAAGAGAAGAATGCCTTAAAAAGCCGAATTTTCCAGATGGCAAAAAAATTTCAAAAGCTCACTGAGGCCTTTCCGCACTGCCCAGAAGAGGGTTCCATACGGCGTTGTTCTCGGTTTCCGTCGTAACTTTAAAGGGAAACTTTCACAATGTCCGGAGCCCTGGATGTCCTGCAGATGAAGGAGGAGGATGTCCTCAAGTTCCTGGCTGCAGGAACCCATCTGGGCGGCACCAGTCTGGACTTCCAGATGGAACAATATATTTACAAGAGAAAGAGTGATGGCATCTACATCATTAATCTGAAGAGAACTTGGGAAAAACTTCTGCTGGCAGCACGTGCCATTGTAGCCATTGAAAACCCAGCTGATGTTAGTGTCATCTCATCCAGGAACACTGGCCAGAGAGCTGTTCTGAAATTCGCTGCTGCCACTGGCGCCACACCTATTGCTGGACGTGTCACACCGGGCACCTTCACCAACCAGATCCAGGCAGCTTTCAGGGAGCCTCGCCTCTTGGTGGTCACTGATCCTCGGGCAGATCACCAGCCTCTGACTGAAGCATCGTATGTTAACCTCCCAACCATTGCCCTGTGCAACACAGACTCCCCACTTTGCTATGTGGACATTGCCATTCCATGTAACAACAAGGGAGCTCACTCTGTGGGTCTGATGTGGTGGATGCTGGCCCGTGAAGTTCTGCGGATGCGTGGTACCATCTCCCGGGAACACCCATGGGAGGTTATGCCTGATCTTTACTTCTACAGGGATCCAGAGGAGATTGAAAAGGAAGAGCAGGCCGCAGCTGAGAAGGCAGTGACAAAGGAGGAGTTTCAGGGTGAATGGACTGCACCCGCCCCAGAATTCACTGCAACTCAACCAGAGGTGGCTGATTGGTCCGAGGGAGTACAGGTGCCATCTGTGCCCATTCAGCAGTTCCCCACCGAAGATTGGAGTGCTCAGCCAGCTACTGAGGACTGGTCTGCGGCTCCTACTGCTCAGGCCACTGAGTGGGTAGGAACTACTACAGAGTGGTCTTAAAACCCAGATGCTCTAATAGTGTTGGAAAAATGCTGATTGAAAATAAAACATTGATTTCTTAAAAAAAAAAAAAAAAAAAAAAGCTCACTGAGGAGATTCATTCCTTCAGAGTTAGACTGGAGCAAATGGAAGCTAATGACTTTATGAGAAATCAAGATGCTGTTAAACAGATCCAATCAAATGAAAGAATAGAAGGCAATGTGAAATATCTCATGGGAAAAACCACTGACGTGTTAAATAGATCCAGGGGAGAAAATTTAAAAATTATTGGACAACTTGAAAGCCATGATAAAAGAAAGAAATCACCCTTCAAGAAATACTCAAGGAAAATTGCCCTGATGTTTTAGACCCAGAGGGCAAAATAGAGGTTGAAGAATCCACAGATCACCTCCTGAAAAGATCCCAAAAAGAAAACTCAAAGTAATATTATAGCCAGGTTCTAGAATTCCCAGATCAAGTAGAAAATACTCGAAGCAGCCAGGAAGAAACAATTTCAATAATGTAGAAACACAATCAGAATAGTACAGGACCTGGCAGCTTCTACACTGAGGGATAGAAGGGCATGGAATATGATATTCCAGAGGGCAAAAGAGCTGGTATTAAAACCGAGAATCACCTCCCCAGCAAAACTGAGTATTTTGTTTCAGGAGAAAATATGGTCATTCAGTGGAATAGAGGACTTTCAAGCATTCTTGAGGAAAAAACCAGTGTTGAATACAAAATTTGACATTCAGACACAAGAAATAAGAGATGCTTGAGAAGGTAATCAGGGAAAAGAAATCAAAAGGAACTCATCAAAGTTGACCTATTTACATTTCTATGTGGAAAAACAATAACTGTGACTGATGAAACATTTCTCAGTATGAAAATAATTGAAGAAGGGTATATGGGCATATGAATATATATGTGAATGTGTGTATGTATGTTTACTGTTATACATGGACAGAGGGCACAGGTTGAATTTGTTGGGAAGGGATGGTAATTAAGGGGTGAAGTTATGAAGTGAGAGAGGAAAGTAGCATGAGGAGATGGGGAGAGACAGGGTAGGGTAAACTATCTCATGTAGAAGAAGTAAGGGGAAGTAGTTGTAGGGGAGGGGGAGAATAGGAAAGCAAAAAGGCAAAACCATATTCTCGTTCAATTTGTTTCAGGGAGAGAATGACATTCATAGTAAATGGGATATCTCACCCCACTGGAGAGTAGGGGGGTAAGGGGGATAAGAGGGGGGATGATGGAGGGGAGGGCATTCTGGCGGAAGGGGAGGTTGGAAGTACCCACTATTGAAGAGGGACAGGATCAAAGTAGGGAGTGGACAGGGTGGGGGGTGGGATGGGTGGGAGGGAAATATAAGCAGCCTTTTACAATAAATCTACTATGGTAATGTTTTGCATAGCTATACATGTACAACACATACTGAATTATTTATCTTCCCAGAGGGAATGGGTGACAAGGGAGGAAGGGAATGGATCTGAAATTTGAAGTTTTAAAATTAAATGCTTCAAATATATATAAATACCGTTATCAATACTATTTTCCATGTAATTGGGAGATAAGATGTTCAGGCATTGGGGCACAGAGATTCACCTTGCCCTAATGGTAAAGTCGAAGGGGGTATAGGAGAAGATATGGGAGAGAGTAGATTGGATGAGGGGATACATTGTGGGACTGCTATTCTGGGGTGGTGGGTAGGGGGAAAATGGGGAAAATTGTAACTCAAAATCTGGCAGAAATGAATGATGTGAGCCAGAAGTTAATAAAGCATTTGTTAAAAAAAAAAAAAAAAGATCGGGGGGGCGGAGCCAAGATGTCGGAGTAGAAACAGCTCGTCCAAGCCACTCTGCCCCCAGATTCCCCCCAAACTATGTAAAAGGGGACTCTGAACAACTTCTGGAGCCCCAGCACCGACAGAACAACACAGAGAAGCTAACCTCCCGCTGAGGACAGCCCAGCAGCCCTGCAGGAAGGACCAGCACAGGGGTCTGGGACCTGGCAGCACACAGAGCGCAGAGTGCAGAGCTCAGGAGCCGAACCGAGCCCAGGTCCGCGTGAGCCGAGGTTTTAGCCCCAGGTCAGCAGGGCCAGCAGCCAGCTGGAGGAAACCCAGAACACCAGGAGCTGTGGCAACTCCAGAATTATCAACATAGACATGCCTAGGACAAAGTAAGAGGTTGGTGTCCTATGGACTTTGGGACTGGTATTTAGGGAATGCATCGGCTCCATCCCCTGGGGGCTAGAAGCCACTGAGGAGACACGCTATTTTGCAGTTTTCAGAGGCAGCTCCAGCCCCCGGCCTCCAAATCGTAGGGAGATCCAGCGATCAGTCTTGGGGGGGTAATCGCTCTTGCTTTAACCTCCCTGGATCTGGGTTGTGATCTAGGGTGGAAGTCGTGGGTGGGTTTACAGCTTGCCAGAAACGGAACTTGCCCCCCACACGTTCGGGACGAAAGTTCCTCTATCTGGCCTTAAAGCCATAGTGTGGCAACAAGCCCAAAAGTCAAGTAATTAAGTGGCAACATGCCAAGGCAAAGGAAACAGAAAAATGCAACCCTAGACTCCTATTTTGGGGGCATAGAGCGGGAAAAGGACTGTGAGGTCAGAAGTCCTGCTCCAAAAGCCCCAGGGGAAAACATGAGTGGGTTGCAGGCCATAGAGGACCTTAAGAAGGACTTTAAAAATCAAATAAGAGAAGTGGAGGAAAAATTGGAAAGAGAAATGAGAAGGATGCAGGAAAGTATGAAATGAGGGTCAACAGCCTGACTGAGGAAAACAACACCTTAAAAAATAGACTAGCTCAAATGGCAAAGGATGCCCAAAAGGGCAATGAGGAGAAGAATGCCTTAAAAAGTCGAATTTGCCAGATGGAAAAAGAATTTCAAAAGTTCACTGAGGAGATTCATTCCTTCAGAGTTAGACTGGAGCAAATGGAAGCTAATGACTTTATGAGAAATCAAGATGCTCTTAAACAGATCCAAACAAATGAAAGATCAGAAGGCAATGTGAAATATCTCATGGGAAAAACCACTGACCTGGAAAATAGATCCAGGAGAGACAATTTAAAAATTATTGGACTACCTGAAAGCCATGATCAAAGAAAGAACCTAGAAATCACCCTTCAAGAAATTCTCAAGGAAAACTGCCCTGATGTTTTAGATCCAGAGGGCAAAATAGAGGTTGAAAGAATCCACAGATCACCTCCTGAAAAAGATCCCAAAAAGAAAACTCCCAGGAATATTATAGCCAGGTTCCAGAATCCCCAGATCAAGGAGAAAATACTACAAGCAGGCAGGATGAAACAATTTCAATATTGTGGAAACACAATCAGAATAGCCCAGGACCTGGCAGCTTCTACACTGAGGGATTGAAGGGCATGGAATATGATATTCCAGAGGGCAAAAGAACTGGGAATGAACCCAAGGGTCACCTACCCAGCAAAACTGAGTATTTTGTTTCAGGGGAAAATATGGTCATTCAGTGGAATAGAGGACTTTCAAGCATTCTTGAGGAAAAAACCAGAGTTGAATAGAAAATTTGACATCCAGACACAAGAAAGAAGAGATGCCTGAGAAGGCAATCAGGGAAAAGAAATCAAAAGGAACTTATCAAATCCTATATGGAAAAGCAGTAACTGGGACTGATGATATCTTTCTCACTATGAAAATAATGGAAGAAGGGGGTGTGGTCATATGAATACATATGTGAGGGTGTATGTGTATGGTTACAGTTATATATGGATAGAGGGCATAGGTTGAATTTGTTGGGAAGTGAGAATACTCAAGGGATGAAATTATGAGGTGAGAGAGGAAAGTAGCAAGAGGAGATGGGGAGAGACAGGGTAGGGTAAACTATCCCATGTAGAAGAAGCAAGGGGAAGTGGTTGCAAAGGAGGGGGAGAATAAGGAAGGCTAAAAAGGCAAAACCACATTCACATTGAATTTGGTTCAGGGAGAAAATGACATACATACTAAATGGGATATCTCAACCTGCAGCAGGATAGGGGGAAGGGGGATGAGAGGAGGGATGATGGATGGGAGGGCATCCTTGGGTGGAGGGGAGGTTGGAAATACCCACTATAGAAGAGGGACAGGATCATGTAGGGAATGGACCAGGTGGGGGGTGGGATGAGTGGGAGGGAATTATAAGCAGCCTTGTACAATATATCTACTATAATAATATTTTGCATAGCTAGACACATACAACATACACTGAATTACTTATCTCCCCAGAGGGAATGGGTGACAAGGGAGGAAGGAAATGGATCTGAAATTCGAGGTCGTAACATTAAATGTTTCAAATATATATAAATACTATTATTAATACTCTTTTGCTTGTAATAGGGAGCTAAGTTGTGCAGGCATTGGGACACAAAGATTCACCTTCCTCTAATGGAAAAGTGGATGGTGGTATGGGAGAAGGTATGGGAGAGAGCAGATTGTAGGAAGCGATATCTTGTGGGACTACTATTCTGGGAGGTTGGGTAGGGGAATAATGAGGGGAAAATGATTGTAACTCAAAATCTGGCAGAAATGAGTGATGTAAAACAGAAGTTAATAAAGCATTTGTTTAAAAAAAAAAGAAGAAGAAATGGGCTTGAATCCCAAATCAGCCACTCTCACCTGTGTGACCTTGCCCTAATCAATTTAACCTTGATGGTCAACTAAAAACCATAGGGTTTTTAGATTAGACAGTGTTGTGTTGGTAATTATTTAACAACCAACTCCGCCTAAAAAACTCCAAAATGAACACAGGACACACTTTTAAGTTTAATCTTCATTTTAAACATTTTCACCATCACTTTCTTAAGTCTCTACAGTTAAAACAAGTCAAACTACAAAAGTTTATAGCATTCGCCAATTTCTGAGTTGCAAACTCAACACTGAAAATTTAGTTGGGTTTCCTCTAGTTAGATGGTCACAGCAGTCCCTCATAACTCTAAATAAGTAGTTCTTAACACGATATTTTGATAACTATCTTTCACCATCATTGGCTTCCTTTGTAATTCTATGTCTATTAAAACATTTTGAGAACTATGTTGTAAGCATATGTAAAATATTTTTATAACCATATTTCAATATTATTGGGTTCTTTTGTAATTGTTGGCATAAATAAAATATTTTGGTAACTATAAAAAAAAGATCATGTCAAAAGCATCGGCATTGTTGGCATCGTTGAAAGCTAAGGGGAGTCAGTCTACTTTATTCTCTCATATTCAAAGCATTCTTGATCTAATCCAGATAGGTGCCTATATAGTAAGGCCTTCAAGTTTACTAATGATTTTTTACAATAACCCTGAAAGACAGACAGCCCAAGTATTATTATATTGATTTAATGGAGTAAACTGAGGCTCAGAGGGCACAACTTGTTGAAAGTCACAACGCTGTCAGTGGTCAGAGTTGTGTTCTAGACCCATAATGAATATTGACCATAACCGAAGGACATGGATCTGGTGGTTTGGCTCTGGAAAACACAAGCACACAAAAGCTAATTGTGTGACTTCAGGACAACACTGCCAATATATTGTATAAGTCGTCATTGAAGGTAAGGCATTATCTAAGGATGACATTTCTATTTGAACTCTTCTATTCCCTTCAGGTGCTAGCTAACTACTGCTTAACGTGTCTTGTCTCCCTCTCACCTGACTCAAGAAGTTTGGGCTACTGTTCAGAATGTTTGCATAAAAATGAAAAGGAACTGGTCTTGGTTTTCTCCTCTGCAAAGTTCAGAGGTTAGACTACAGAAGCAGCAGGATATAAGAGCGAGAAGTGCACTCAAAAGACCTGGATTCTACTCCCTTTTCTGTCTCTAACTACCTCTATGATCCTGGGAAAGGATTTACTTGCCTGGGCGTCAGTTTCCAAATCTGTAAAATGAGAGCGTTTTACCAGCTAGTCTCTGAGCTCCCATATCTTCCAGCTCTAGATCTAGGAAACTATGGGTGACAGAGGGCAAGTCACTTAGCTTCCTCGGGCCTTAGTTTCCTCCTCTGTAAAATGAGGAGGTTGAACTAAAGAGTCCCCGAGATTGCCTCCAACTTTCAAGTTCAGCCTTCTTTCTACCACACCTTGCTGTGGTCCCTTCCATTATCTTTCTTAAGTCTAACCTGGTATCTCTTATTGTAAATTAAGTCTTTCTTTTTACCCTTCTTATAGTAAGGAATTATGTAGATGTGAATACCAACCCTTCAATTCAGTCTGATATATTTTATTCCTTCAGGAGTATCAGATTACATATTATGAAACAAAACCACCCCAGAAATATTTTTCTTCAGTTGTTTTCAGTCGTGTCCAACTCTCCATGACTCCATTTGGGGTTCTCCTGGCAAAGATACTAGAGGGGTTTGCCATTTCCTTCTCCAGCTCATCTACAGCTGAGGAAACTGAGGCAAATAAGGTAAGGTGATCTCCCCAGGGTAACACAGCTGGTTAGTGTCTGACGCTGGATTTGAACTCAGGAAGAGGATTCTTGTTGGCTCTAGGCCCCACGGTCTACCCACTGTACTATATACATGTACATACACATATACAGACACATACACACATAAGTACACACACATATATGTAGAGAGAGATAATATATGTATACACACATATATACATACATAGGCAGCTAGGTGGCTCTGCAGCAGATAGATCACTGGGCTTGGAATCAGAAGACTTATCTTCATAAGTTCAAATCCAGCCTCAGGCATTTTCTAGCTGTGTGACCCTGGGCAAGTCATTTCACCCTGTCTGCCTCAGTTTCTTCATCTGAAAAATGAGCTGGAGAAGGAAATGGCAGACCACTCCAGTATATCTGTCAACAAAACTCCAAATGGGGTCACAAAGAGTTGGGCATGACTGAACTCATTAGTATCTCAAGCTGTTATCTTTTGTTTTAACATGATTTTTATTTTTTGGTCTATCCATCTCCCCTTCCCTATCAAACAATCCATCCTTGTCAATGAAGAATTAAAAAGAAACTGAGGTCGAAAGAGGAGGAGGGAAGCCAACAAACCTACCAGTTTTCTGTGAGAATTTCCAGAACATTCCCCACTGATAAACTTTGGCCCAACCCAACAAAGAGGTGCATTTTCTTCTCTCTTCTCCAGGGCCAGACCCAAACTCCAGAAATACACAGTTCATGACTTAGGCCTCCTAGGCTGTGAGTAAAGGCCCATAGAACCATTGCATATATCACCAGGACAATGGGCAGGGAGGTTGAAAATGTCAGCTGTTACTTTTCTCACAAAGAGACAGTCCTTCTCAAACTCCTGCAACATCAGAAAATTCTCCAGCCAGTAGAGGTTCAAGTGAGATAATGTATAAAAAGCATCTTGTACTACTAATTACTGGAAAATTACAAGTAATTATTATCATATTATATAATGGTAGCTTTTGAATAGGAATTCAAAGACAGAAAATGACAAGGCTCCTGCTCTCAAAATGCTTAATGTCTATGGTGGGGAGGCACAAGTACATGGGGAAAGATGATATGATGAATTATTTATGTCATCTACAGAGCAAGGATTAGCTCATTTTGGGGAAGGTGGACCTTGAGGATATAGTAGATGAAATATCAGATGGATATAGGGTTAGAAGGCCTGAATTCAAACTCTAACCTCTAAAGTACTATTGCAGGGGTGGCTAGGTTGCTCAGTGAACGCAGGCCATGCAGTCAGGAGGACCTGAGTTCAAATCCAGTTTCAGACACTTGACACTAGCCTTGTGACCTTGGGCAAATCACTTAACCCCAATTGTCCTGCCTTCCCTCCTCCAAAAAGCAAAAACAAAAACATAAAGTATTATTGCAGATGTCATAGGGGCAAGAGCTGTGGCTCTGAAGTCAAAGGACCAGGGCTCAAATCCTGCCTCTGATGCTTGCTATTTGTATAGAATTGGGTAGCTCACCTTCCTCCTCTCCAGTAATAAATGTTGGGTCCTTTGATCTTTTGCGGGAGACATTCCATTGCACATACAGTCCCCACCTTATTGAGTCTGTCCCTGTCCCTTCTTATCAGGCTAGATTCCCTTCTTCCAAGCCAGATAGTGACAAACACAGATAGACAGAGAGAGAGAGAGAGAGAGAGAGAGAGAGAGAGAGAGAGAGAGAGAGAGAGAGAGAGAGAGAAAGAAAGAGGAAACATTTCCATACAAAGTAGAGCTGGAAAAAAAAGATTCTGCTTGAGGTTATTATGAATCTCTATTATGGATAATTTTCTTTCTCAAGTGTAGAAGAAATTCAAAGTTTATAATTCCAAAGTTGTTATACTTGTCTCTATGTCCCTCGGTACTGCCTCTTGTTCCCTTCTGTGCATTTTAAAGATGTTTTAATGACCCCTTACTTTTTTTGTCCCCAAAAGCCCAGGGAGAGAAAAGGACTTGCTGGAGCTGGGTCCCTCTAGCTTCCTTGTTGTGGAATTGATGTCCTGTTCTCTTTGTCCAAATCATTGGGAAGAGGGAAGGGCCAGGATACTAATGGAAGAAAGTGGTCCAGAGAAGGAAAAAAACTAAATTCAGGTGCTCCAGTCCATAAAGAGAACAAACCTAGGCCATTCCACATAGCCCTGGCTAGACCCAATCAAATATTCTGATACCCAAGCACTCTCTGCCTCTTGTTCTTGTCCATGTTTTTTCTAGAAATCTTCCAGATTATCTACCTCATTTCCCTGGAGACCTTCCTCTTTTACACACACACACACACACACACACACACACACACACACACACACACACACACACACACATACATATTTCAAGTATGTCTGTATAGCATAAGTGCTTTCCATCCCTGCCTCTTGCTACATTACTAAATTACCCGTCCTCCTCTTTCTTCCACGTGGTCTTTTGGCTTTGGTAAATGAGAGTTTGCCTTATCTTGCCAGGGTCTAGGCTTTAATATCAGTTCCCAGTCACTCTTGTTCATCATACTCACAGAGGGAAAGAAAAAACCGGCAGAGTGCTAGACTTTTGGTTCTTTGCTCCCTTCCAAATTGTGTGTGTGTGTGTGTGTGTGTGTGTGTGTGTGTGTGTGTGTGTGTGTGAGTGCACTCGCTCCTTGCTTCCACTGTGGGTCTCTGCTATGGGCTCTACATGGGGTGTATGGGGTGTTCAGGAGGACTAGCACCTCTTGTGTCTGGGCTGCCAAGCCTTTTTAATTTTTTTAATCAAATTATTCATGGTTTTCAACAATCACCTCCATAAGTTTTACATTTTCTTCCCCTCCCTCCCTAAGAAAGCTTACAATCTGATATGGGCTCTACACATGCATTCCTATTAAACACATTTTCACATTAGTAATGTTGCATAGAAGAATGATAATGAATGGGAAAAAACTATGAGAAAGAAAACAAAACAAAACAAAAAATAAAATAGTCTACTTCATTCTGTATCCTAACTTCATAGTTCTTTCTCTGGATGTAGCTGGAATTTTCCATTACAAGTCCTTTGAAATTGTTTTAGATCCTTGCATTGCTGAGAAAGGCTAAATCTGTCAAAATCAGTCCTTGCACACTGTGGCTGTTACTATGTACCACGTTCTCCTGGTTCTGTTCCCCTCACTCAGCATCAATTCAGTTCATATAAGTCTTTCCAGGTTTCTCTGAAGTCGGCCTGTTCATCATTTCTTATAGCACAATAGTATTCCATTACATTAATATAACACAATTTGTTCAGCCATTCCCCAACTGATGGACATCCCCTCAATTTCCAGTTCTTGGCCAAAGAGAAAGCTGCTATAAATACTTTTGTACATGTGGGTTCTTTTCCCATTTTCATGCCAAGCCCTTTTAAAGGCTGCTTATCCACCTTCACCCAATTCTTAGTACTCAAACTGAAAAACATTGACAATGCTCTGGACTCTGAAAAAAAGAATAGAGGAAATGGAACTAAAAATTTTGATGAGATGCAATGTAATATTAGAGCGAAATTAGAAGAACATGTAAGATAGCTATAGTACTATCAAAGACAACAGACCTGAAAAATGATGCATAGAGAATCTGGAAACCTTCAAGGCCCCAGAGGAGTATTATGAAACAAACAAACAACAAAAAAAAAAACTGACAACCATATTTCAAGAAATCAGAAAAGGAAATTGTCCTACAAAATTAGTACCAGAAGGCAATATACAAATGGGTAGAACCAATAGGGCACTATCAGAAAGAAACTACAGAGATGACAAATGCCCAAATTTGACTACCAAGCTTTATAGCTCCAAGGACAAAGAAAAAAATAGTGCAAAAAACTAATACAGATCACATACTGAGTGACTTAGAATCATGCAGGATCAGTAACAAAAAGGGAGCAAAATATTGGAATATATTATACTAAAATATAGAAGATACTTAAATGTTTATGTGATCTCATTGATGTGGATATATTTTCCTTTGATAGGTAGTGCAGCCTCTGTATGCCTTCCATACCTGCCTATGTAACTCCCCATAAATTTGCCATAGGGTACCCCTTCATCATGTTGGGGATCATCTTTGATTTATTTTGACATTATGAAGATAGTGCATTTGGGCCCTCTATCAATTTTCTTCCTTTCTTGTAAAATAGCCAAGCCATTTTCTTTTTAGTTTATGCATGTCTTGGATATCTTTCTTTTCTTTGTTCTTCATAACTTAAAAGAAAAATGAATGTGTTGCAGGCTGCTCACACCCACCATGTACCGTTTATTTGCCCTGTGGGTGAAATTCAATTTTAATTTTTCAGAGATTTTCATGTTCTATTACTTGCAACCACACAA